>VDFB02306436.1:0-187809 GCA_007258455.2 Sequoia sempervirens | reverse complement strand
AATAAATCCTAAATCACCAATGAAATTTCATCATCCGAAACCAATCTGGGAGGTTTGTAGCTCCTACTGATCAAAGCATTGTATAGCTATGCACCTGCAAAAAAAAACCTCCTTTGGTCTTCCTGTAAAAAGAGTATTCAAACTTTGCAAGATTTTGTAATGTCCCCAATTTTGAGTTAGCATATAATTAAATAATTAATTTAATGTTGTCAAGAAAAGGTCGAAATATTAAGACAACTTAAATTAATTATGGGTGCAAAGTAACTTATGTTCTAAAAAGTTAAAAAATAAATTTAAGTTACTTTTTATGAGAATTCTCAAAAAGACAAAAATAAAAAGTGAAAGGCAAAAGGATGAGAATTCAAATAGACACGAGGAGTTACAAGGAGGTGAATAAAGAATTGAGGAGCTCATTGCTGGTAGGTTGGATTTGGTTTTTGAAACAGTAATTTGGCTAGATAATCTCCAGAACTTTGTGAGGACAGAATTCTTCACAAGGGATATCATCTTTGGAGTTGAGAGATACTCCCTAGGTGATTGCAGATAATTCCAAATAGGGATTATGCAAGAGCTTAATTGGTTCTTTCAGTTTTCATATTAGCTTTCTTTGAGGTTGTGCCTTTCAATTTGTAAGTCAATTTGTGTAATTGCAAAATATTTGATTATCCATGAATGTACAACACAAGTGTTTTTCAAGTGTGTATTCACTGCGGGTTATAAAGTGACTGTTAAAAGTTTTAATCTGTAGGCCAAAATCTAATTCAGACCCTACTGCCGTCTATGAGCTGTGGTTAATGCGTGATTTGAAATAATCCAAGGGAGCTGAATTAATTATAATTTGTCAGTAGTGGAGAACTGGGAAAGTCTGAAGATTAAATTTGTGTTTGAAATTGAGTGCAGTTTTAGAAAAAAATAATATTATAAATTTTTAATGAAGTTGGGAATAACTAGAGAAAACATCAAACTTTGAGAGTTAAATTACAAGAACAAAGGCATATCTGGAGTTGCAGTTCAAATATAGTTGAAGTCGGTGCTATCGTAGCGTACTATTGGGAAAGGCGGCCAATTCATTGAAATCGTGGAAGTCGAATTTATGAAGGGAGCTGTGTTTGAGTGGTGGAGCCACGATTAATGATGGAATCACAGATAAAAAGAATTGTCATATTTGGTGTGTCACGTTGGACAAAAGGATACAAATGATAGGATGATTAACTTGTGGCACACGGGGAAAAGAGGTCTAGCCGTGAATATCAAGAAAGAGTCGTTTATTTCATAGCATCCAAGAATACCATGTCGCAGAGGAGTCGGGATGAGGAATACCATGTCCAGTTTGAAAGACATTGCAGGTAATAAAGGATGCGATATAACACTGGCATATCCAAGGGACATTTGGTTCAATTAAATCGACACAAAGAGAGGTGGAGGCCAATTCAATTTAACTTCTTATCATTTCCGCGAAAGATGAAAGGAGTCGGAAGATACTAAAATAATTAGAAGAAACTAATTTCTTTTTGAGCCACATCAATCATTGGTTGGGTTGCCCAGGAAATCTCATGTGATAAGTGGCGCCGTGTAAAGCTTGGAGAAATTGGGAAATAAGAGGATGCACCATTATATTGCCACATTATATTTGTTGTTGCCTTTGTAAATGCCGCAAATATCTGTTGAAGCCACAATGAATATAATGGTTGTCGTGTGAAATCAGGATATCTATCGAGCAAAGCATAGAGACGAGCCAGGACAGGTGTTATTTCCAAGAAGCCACATATCTTTAAAGGAGCCTCCGTTTTATTCATAATCTTCAACAGGAAGCTGTCGGAAAAAGAGATATATGTCAAGGTAGATGCTGGTTACTTTGTATAATTGAAGTCCGATCATTCAAGATATATGTGGTCATACAAATATGTAAGGTGTCGTTGTGATTCTAATAGGTCAGGTTAACAATATCTCTATGTAATCAATGTGCCAAATATATATAAAGGATACATTTCTGCAATTCATTGAAACATATCTCTGTAAATTGTTTTTAGTGGTTTGTTTACCAACAATGATTTATAACTGTATTAGGCTAATAATTTGAATTTGGTTTGGGGATACATTCTTGAAGTGACTTCTTGTGGAATAACCATTAAGTGAATGTATAGCATAAATAGCGATTATAAATCAAAGATAACAATTCAAAATAGTACTTTGACAACTGTTTGACAAAATGTCTGAGCAGTCAAGTTGTGTTGGCATTTCAATTAGCACCTCTGGAGTGCTTATTGGAAACGGTCAGCTATTTCAAGTGTTTTAGTAACTGCTCCTTCGGATTATAGAGAGGAAGATCTCTCTTTGTTGATGTTATGCATAAAAAAGTACAGTAGACTAAGGTTCCTATCTGTTTTACTCAACGGTAGGACACAAGGATGCATAAACACAATGTGTCATAGCTAAGGTTTTCTCTGGTTTCTGCAGATCTTAACTACGACTAAACTAGCTTTTAATCTATCCTATCTCCTCAAGATAAATAGAGCATGAGGGCATAGGAGTGGGAATGGATGGTTTGATCACTTGGACGAATTAGTCTCCCAAGATGCATCCGAAGGCTCTGAACTCCCAGATTTGTACTAAAATAAAATCCACAAAAGTAATCTATATCTTAGGATTCCCAAGGAGGTACCAAGACCTTTCCAAGGTGTAGGCTGAAATGTAAACTATTAGAAACAACAAAGGGACAATAATCTAACTTTCTAAATTCCCAAGGAGGTACCAAGACCTTTCCGAGGTGTAGATTGAAAACAGATTATTGATAACAATACACAATGATAAAACTTTGAGATTTTTGGATCAAAGGCATGGTAACTCTCCTGATTTATTATCTCAATATTCCACCAAAAGTTACACGTTGGGACAATAACTTGTGTCAAAGAAACAATGACACATGAGGCGATCAAACCAAGAACACATGAACAATGATTGGATGCACCTATCTGAATAGAGAGAGCACAAGTTGTACTTGGTGCTTAATTATAACAAATACGATCCAAGAACATATACTAAGCGAACAATATGAAGGCTATTTGCTCAGCGTTTTGCTGTCGTGAAGTAAAGTTACAAAATAATGAGCCCAAGGCTCTTATTTATAGAACTCAAAGGAGTAGGCAACCCTGAAATCTCCTTGAGTTAACAATCAGTTCTTGCCAATCAACAAGATTTATTCCTATGTCTAAAAGTAGGTGAGCAAACAGTCAACTGGAAATCTACTTCAGTTAACTAAAACTAAACAAAGAGTCAACTAGAAAACTACTTCAGTTGACTGAAACTAAACTAAAGGTGAACCTTAATTACAAAATGTGCCTCCAAAATAGACATCCACAATTAGTGGAGATCTAAGGTCCATAATTCGTGGAAGTCAAAATAGACATCCTCAATACCAAGTGTTGACTTTATCTACCTCTTGCAAACTGCTTTTGATATTCGATCTTCTTTGCAGCTACGTCATCCAACCTTGTTGACATGGAATGTGGAAGGTAGTGTGGTAGTAACCGGTGGCGGCTTTGTGTTTGGAATAACTACCTTCTGCATTTGGCTATCCATTGAACGATGATGTCATTTACGCCTTCCAAGGCGTCCAACTTGACTACAGGCTTTACTTGATGCATGTTTGTGTCGAGTGTTTTCAGAAAGTCGTGAAGTAGGACCATTTGGTCTTGATTTCAATTTGAGAGTACTATATTCTGAAAAACTTAACTGTTGATTGTAAACACGGATATGTTCAGACTTCTGAAAACCTCTAAAAATAGCCATCTACTGAGAAGTATTTTTCCGGAAAAAATCTGACACATGGGTGTTGTTCATGCTTCAATGTTGAACAAACCCAGTTCGTTTGATTTTCAAATCTAGACTTTTTCGGAAAAATCCCTAAAAATAGGAGCAGCAAGTTTGTTGTTTCTGGAAAAATTCAAGAGATGGGTTTTGCTGAAAAACTATGTTGATCATACCCAGTTGGTCAGATCTGTGATTGCCCGCTGTTTTCTGGGACATGCAAGAAGATCTAAGACAAGAAAAGAGGAAAAAGACAAGAAGAAGATTGGAAGTTATCAACTGTCTTTCTTGGAAAAATGATGCCTTTTGATGCAACCTCTGATAAATTGTCCTTCTGTGCAACTAATCTTCAAAAATATGAAGAATAGTGGAAACCCCTCTGTCAGATCTTGAAAAGATGTCTTGGAGAGAAAATGACTATTCTTGAGCTCCAACCTGCAAAGACAAACAATGAATAATGATGTCCAAGCTTGATACATAGTGATTGATGTGGAAGCAATCAAATTTGGATGCCAACTCATCATTGGAGACTGATTTGGCTTGATCTGGGAATCTTCAAATTGATTTCCACTGATTGTGGGACGTTTTGGCCAAGTTTGCCTCCAAAATCTCTAACTCAAGTCAACATATCTTGTTTTGACTTTTTAGGCGTCCTTCTTGAGTGTTGAACACTTTTTCATTATTTTTTATGGTGAGCCTTTGTTCAATCCTTGTTCCCGGTCGTTTAGTTGATATTTAGCTGATGCTGATGGATTTACTGCTAAGATGGAACAACCTTGATTAAACGTGCCTAGGAGTTGAAAAGCTCAAAGATTGAATCTGATGCCTTCAAATCAAGGGCGCTTTTGGCCTCAAACTTAGTCAATTTCTTGACTATTCTTCAATTCTATCATTTTGACCCTCTATGTTCTCATCCGAGATCATTGCTGACTGATGAGTCTGATGATCTTGCTGAAATGTGGGATGGATAACCAGCTCATTCCTGGAAAGGATGATTGGTTTTACAATTCCTGAAAGTCAGTTTAAGTCCTTCAAAAGCATGGGCGCCCCTGGTCAGCATAGGCGCCCCTGGTCAGCAGGGGCGCTTTTGACTTTTTGACTTATGATTTTCATGTTGCAAACCTTCAAGAACGGTCTTAGTTCGATCTCTGTCATCAAGTGTTTGATTTGCCTGTTGTCTTCGCTGACGGTGGCATTGTTGAGATTGATCAAAACAGAGGTCATGCTGGAGGTCACCAAGCTTGTAGACAACATTTGACTGCCCAAAAAGATGGGTGTCTTTCTTCAACAGGGGCTCTTTTGACCAACACTTAGCCAATTTCTTGACATTCTTCCTTCAGTTTTTACCGTTAGGTGTCTTCTGCTTGATCTCTGCCACTGATTGTTTGACAGGTCCTATGAACGCGTAGCTGGATTGATTGTGAAGCTGAGAAGATGTTGGACAGATACTTTGAAGAAAGCAGTTGTTGAAAACTTCAACAGGTGGCTCCAAATGAGGGGCGCCCCTGGCCAGCAGGGACTCTTTTGCATTGATGTTCATTGATTTACCCTCTATTTCACATGCTTGGATGATCAACAGCTTCCGTCATTTGATGCATCTCGTAGACTGGCGAATAGGTTCGTTGCAAAGTTGAGCTGACGCCAGAGAGATCACTTGAAGATAAGTTTGCTCAAAAACTGACATCTAGATAGTCTTATGCTTGGGCGCCCCTAGTCAACAAGGGCTCTTTTTTCATGACTTTTGACTGCCATTTTGATGACTTGCATTACAACATCTTACCTCGCTTACATTTGTCGATGATTCGTGAATTAGGTGACCATGCTTGACGATGCGCTAGAAAGCTACCAGAAACATGAAGAAGATGACTATATTGGTGAAGGTTGATGACTGTTTTGGACCCTCAGGATTCAAGGGTTCCCCTGGCCAGCAGGGGCGCTTTTAGCCACAATTCCATCATTTCCTTTGAAAAACTTCATCTCTTCGCACTTGACGTTCGTCATGCATCGTGACTATTTTGACCATTGTCGTTGATGACGTGTACATGTGTATCTTGGCAATCACCTTCACTGTGCTATGTGTACGGGTGTTGGAAAATTGACTAAGGCATTTGACTGCATAGCCTCCTCTTGGTAGCAAGTCGTGCATTCTCCAGAATTAGTCAATTTTCAACATTTTTCAATTTTAAAAATCCCCTCTATGAATGAGCATCTTTTTGGAGTATTTCCGCCATGGATTCATCATTAAAGCTTTTGAAGCTTAGCTTTCAACACCTAGTACTGGCCAATCTACCATTTGTTGACTCTCAGTTGACTATGATTTGTGATGGTGTGATGTTTGTCCTTGATGACAAAACTAGTTCTTATAATGGTGTTCTTTGATTGACATGGTTTGATGTGCAGATTGGTTTTGAGGATGACATGGTTTGATGTGCGTATTGGATGCTCAAGATTGGTTGTTTGGCATTTGATGCAAGATGCATTCACTCATTGATTGTTAGGATTGATTGGTTCCCATGATATGTAAATGCTCCATTTGCTCATGCTCAATTTGTCTTTGAATGATATATGTTGTGTCATTTGACATCTTGGTAACACTGTGACAAACTCCCTGGTTTGGATAATATATATATGCACATGGTTTACACAATTGGAGTGGTCTAATCTTGGTGGCATATAATTTGGTTTTGTTGTTTGATCTACTCTACATGATATTCTTTCAGTGCTTTGATTATGATTGGACTGATAGTGTTGATAAGGCATTGTACAGGTTATTCAGGATTGATCATTTTTAGGATCATTTCAAGGCTCCATTTGAGGGCATTGTACAGGTGAGTGATCCTTCAGTTACAATATCTATTTTGAGGTATGGATATTTTGATTATCAATGTCAAAATGTGGTAGTGATATCCATGGCAGTGGTTCTGAACATTTTGTTTGGTATATTGGATTCATAGTTATGCTTGACAAGATTGGCATTCATTATGTTTTCCAGATTGGTAAATACATGCTTGGCATATACATTTGTTCCTGATTTTGTGAGCGCAAGGTATTTTGTTGTCATTAATAAAAATGGGAATAATCTTCCATTGGTGGCATTATTACTATGACCACAAACCTATAAGACATTTGGTTTCAAGGTCATTTCAATTGCAAGTAATTCTTGATTTATCATATCTCATTGTTTATTATCTTGCATTGTTTTAAAGGTATCGGGCACTAAGATTCACCTTGGATTATTTTAAAGGTTTTGGGCAGCATTGTTATTGACTTACAAAACAAGGTCATATAAATCTTGGGTAACATAGCATATGGAATATGTCGGGGTTATATAGCAAAGGAGAATGGCTTCATTTAAAAGTCACATGGTAGTGACTAGTCATCGGGCAGCATTGTTTAATCACGTTAAACATGTGATAAAGCTTCTTTTAAAGGTTACATCATGTTTGAAATCGGACTCCTTGTCGACATGGGCTATCTTTGACCTGTGATGATTTTGGCAAAGTTATCATTTCTTTTGGTTGTCAAACAAGCGGACTTCAAATGATTATGTTTAGTGGAAAATTCTTGAGAGCTGGTTCTAAGAGATTATGATGTTGGATTTCAAATGATTATTATATTTTGAATAGTCTTTGAAAGACTTGAAGGAAATGTAGGGCAAAAGACTTTTGTTGGTTCATTATCATGGCTAAATATGGAACCCTAGCCGCCATGGAGTGCATGATAATTTGCAGGTTTTGTTTTTGGTGTCTTCACACAGCCAACACATTGAAGGTTTATGTTCTGGTTTCTATGAGCTTGTTGGAAGTAAGAAAGGCTCGACATTTTGTTATTTTGGCTTTGAGTTTTGTATGCTAGCTATGAGCTAGTATGAGTTGCAGCTGTGGAAGTTAATAGTTACGATGGTCTTCAACAGTGTTTTATGCTATGTGTTTCATTTTCTCCCACCTGAACAGGTAAAAGCAAAACCTTTGCATACTTTTAGTTTTACCTTGGGATTTTTTCTTGCTAAAACAGTTATTAAGGGATTAAAAGGATCTTATTATTTGTTTTTGAAAAACAAAGGAGGCTGTTTTATGCACAAGATGTTAACATTTTTGTTTCTCTGTTATACGACAGTTGGCCATAACTGTTACAAATGAGTTATATTGTTAAGATCTTTGTTAAAATGCTTAATCTTTGATGATTACGGTTGACAACCCGTTAGAGTTTCTGGAATCTCATCTGGAAGTTTCAAATCGGTTTGCAGAGATGCCTATGCATTTTATTTAAGAAGTTTTTGTTGTCTTTCTCGGGTTGCAGAGAAGAAGAGAAAATGCTTTTGTGAAACATCAGATTTTATCTTTGCAGTGACAAGAAATTGGGTTCACTTTGAAAATCAGTGTATCTCAGATACTTTGTAGAAAGGAAGATGTTGATGCACAACATTCTTCAGTGTGCTTATTGAGATAATTATACATAGTTTTCTATTGAAATTTTGAGTTGCAAAATCTGCACTTCTAGGGTTCTGATAGGATGCTATAATTGTTATGTGTTAAAGGGGTTGGTGCTCCTTGGAATGGGTGTTCCTAAATTTGCAAGGGGTTGGTGCTCTAAATTCTACCTGTAAGGCATTGTAAACAGTGGTTTTTCTACCCTACGAGGATTTTCCACTTGTCAAATTCATGGTCTCATAGTGTCATTGCTTTGTTATGATAATATTGCAAGATTGTGATGTTTTTCCTTATCAGTTCACAGTTGAATAATTGTCTTTACATTTCTGCAAATGTTTATACTGAAACTGTCCTATTAATGTTATGAGTTTACATTCAAGTGGAAGCACAAATAGTTCATTTAAGTCTATCCATACCAATGTCTTATTCATATGTTAATTGATACACAAGTTAAGTCTACTTCACAAACTGTCATTTGTTTTCTTAGTTTAAAAGTGAACACAAATCCTTGCTCTTTAAAACTTACAAATATTGTGGTTTTTATAAATCACAGATTCACCACCCCCCCCCCCCCACCCCTCCTCTCCCCCTCCCTCCTCTCAATGATTTCAGTCTTCCAACAATTGGTATCAGAGCGTTGGGTCCTTTCATAGGTCTAATCCACCTAGGATTGATTCTGGTCTTTGGAAGTCAGACAAACATATCTTAAATCCAAGAAGGTGCTTCTATGACTTGAGCCAAACCCTTGATTAACAAAGTCTAATTGACTTGAGGTTTCTGGAATTGGAGTGTTGTGTCTGATATGGCAAAAGTTAGAAGGAATAAGGGAAAAAAAAGTTCATAGCAAAATACTAACCGTCAAGCTCTGCCTGAACTCAATATGAGAAGTAATGAGGAAGAGATCATTAACAATAATCCAAAAATGATAGTGTATCCTATGTTTAGAACACCTCAGTTTGAAGGTACCAATTTTATTCTTTGGAAACATCGGATGGAGACATATTTGTCTTCCTTAGGGTTTGATGTGTGGGCAGCAGTAGAAAGAGGTTGCACTGTATCTGTAACATCTTCCACACATGAGAAGAAAACAGCTCTTGAATCCAATGCTAAGGCTATAGATGCTATTTTCAATAGTTTGCCAAATGAAATTATTGCTAAGGTTATGCATTGCAGGAATGCAAAGGAAGTTTGGGACAGTTTGATTGAAATGAATCAGAATGGTGAGTTGCAAGAGGAGATATCTTTGAAAACTGAAACAAGTTGTGGGTCATCTGATAGTGATGGTTGTGCAAATCTTTATCGTTCTGAAGAAAATCAGATTGAGTCTAAATCTATAGAGATTACCAATGAACATTCAAATGGCCAAGAGATTAATGAAAAAGATCATTGTTTTGAACAAGTTAACTCTGAACAGGAATATGAGGAACAAGAAAGTGAGGTTGATTTGGAAGGTGAACTCCTGTGTGCTTTAGATACAATTAAGCAGCTTAGAAGAGAGAACCAGAATTTAAAAAGGCAACTTCAACAAAAAAAAGATATCAAAGATAAGATATGTTTGGATCTTATAGAAGCAAAGATACAAGTTGAAGAAGCTAGAAAGATTGAGGAAGAAGTTAAAAGCCAACTTAAGGAAAAGGAACAAAGTATAGAAAAACTTGAGTGGCAAGTGGTTTTACTGAGGAATGTTAATAAAGCATCAAAGCAGTTACGTGATGAGAAAATTAATGAGAATGGCTCTATGTCTTTGAATAAAATTATTGGTGCACTCCAAGTGACAAAAGTGGTCTAGGCTTAGAGGAAGGACAGTGCTCTAAGGTTAGAAAAACACCTAGAACAAAGGTAGATTTAAACTTTCATGCTGCTGACCTTGAAACTGCAGGAAACAAACAACACGAGGATATCAACAAAGGAGGGAGGAATAGAACAAACAGGTTCACAGGATCTCACTTTGCCTGGCAAGGTAAATTGGTGAGGTATAATTGTTCTTTTTTAGGCTATTGTTATTCCTATTTTGATTATGGCCATAGAGCATCTAAATGTTGGATTAAAGTGAAGAAAAATGATTGGAAAAAGAACTATGATATTGTCACATGCTTCAGGTGTAGTCAGTCAGGTCATATTGCAAGAAATTGTGATAAATTGTCTTTGAAAGATGATGTAGAAGAGTGCAAATCTTCAGTTGTTTGCTATAGCTGTAATGAATTCGGTCATAAAGCAAAGTTTTGCAGGGAGAAGTCATCTGGAAATGGATCTTTAAGGGTTTGGAGAAGAAAGCAAGAAAAGGAGAAGGAAGGACTCAGTTTTGTGCATGATGCACAAGGATCATCTCTTAGCATTTAAAGGCTGTTTGGTTTTAGGGGGAGTAATCCAAAGTTTTATTTTCTATCCCCAAGATGTCTTAGAATGTAGTGGAACAAGTTTTTGAAGTTTTGGTGTAGTTTGTCTGCTTCATGGACCAGGTGAAGAACAGTGGTATATCTGTGGTCAGAAATCTTTTATAATAAAGTAGGATTGTGTTTGAGCTGAGATATTGTTTGCTCTTCTGCTGATATTTTATAGAAGCATTATTAGATTGGTTTGTAAATGCTACTTTCTCTTTGATTGTTGCTGCAGTCATTTGATGACTTTTTAGTACATGACTGACAGTATACATGATAGTATTCTTCATGATTGTCATGCAAATATTCATATCATAAATGGATCTCAGAGTATCAAGGATGTCATTATGTTTTGGCAGGATAACTTTGGAACAAGTACTGTGATACGTGTAGCAATCAGCATAACAGCAGCTTTATGATTTTTATTGGATACGTATTCATCACACTTTGATAAGTTATTGTACACAGTATTCAAAATCAGACAGTAAGTTTCATTTCATTTGACAGTGTGGATGTTTCATTTCTTGGAATGCATTCTACAGTAACAGGATCATAACAGGATCAGGTGTGAAGGTTTTGGCTAACTTGGCTGATGTTCTCAATAAGTTGCATACCTAGTAAACTTTTGAAGGTAAGGTTGAATGTAAAGGGACACAAATTTTGTGGTGCATATCATAAGCAGCTCAGAATTGCATATTGCAAGGTGGAATTTGAATTTGGTATGTCAATGATAGTCATATATGAGAAAGCAGTAAAGAGCCTTGGTTCAAATATTTGTTTCATGTTTGATACTTGGTATCTTTCTTGAAGCATGATAAACAAATTAGAAAACAATGTATTGATGCTTCTTTCTTTGGTCATGAGTCTTCAGTCACATAAGATAATGATTCATATTAGCTATTGACAGCGGTGTGTTGGCTGTTGACAACATTTTTGTTCAAATGACAGTGTATAAATCTTGGTATTCAGTGGATGGTTTATGAACATAAGATGTCAATATTTTTTCCATTCATGGTAAGTAATGATATTGGAACAGAAAGTTTATATCACAAGCATCTACTTATCATTGCATTCTCTATATACTCTGTTAAGTAATCTGTTCTGATAACAGCATATTGTTGGTATATTATCCAATGGTTTCAATGTTTGATGTTATGAAACTACATAAGCATGGAAATGGAGATGTGTGTGTGAGGCACACAAGTATTGAAGAGCAGACACCTTGCATTGGAGCTAGTCTACACTGTATTTGGATTCACGATAACAAGATATAATTATTCTATTTAACAGTGTAATTACTTGTTACTAGCTGTTTCCTTGGGGTCAATAATGCTGTGTCTGATCATTTCAGTGCTTTCCTAAGCCTATCTTTCGAAGATTTGTGTTTTGGTAAGCAATATTTAATGGAAATACTATGGAGTCAGTGAAGTATTATGTTGAAGTATATAGTTACCTTGCAATTAAATGGTGGTAGTCATGCTTATCATTTGCAATAAGTTACGGTTTTTGGAACAATGAATCTTGAGCATTACAATGATGTGCTTAAGGCTTTATAGTGGTGTTGTTTTTGCCATACACAGTAAAATGGTTTTTGGAACCCTGCTCTAGGGTGGTCCTTCGAACTTTGTTTTATGATAATATATCACAACTGCTTGGTATAGATGTTTGGTATATGAAAATAGTAGAGTCTTGCAGAACTTTCAATGTTACTTGTAGTCAATGAGTATCCTACTGCCTGGTGATAATGGTCCTTTCTTGTAAATTCTTTGACATTATTATCAAAAGATGAGAAGGGCTCAGTTGTTAAATATGGTCTTAATGATGATCTGTGAAAGGTTACTTGAGCATTACTATGTCCTTGACCAAATGTTACTTGCAGGGGAAATCTCTGTGACAAAGGGCAAGATGAAACATTGATATTGGTTAACAGTACTTTGTTTTCTAATATTGATACACAGGGACAGTCAGCCTTGGTTTGAGTTTTGGATATCGATCTTTCAAAGGTTGCTTGGATAGTGGCAGTACAGTGGACAAGTTTAATTGGTCTATCAATGATAGTGCATATTATGAATCTCTCTCAGAGCTTTTCATGCTTAATCTTACCCCTACTCATGTTGTTGGTAATATTGGGCACGTTATGTGCATGGCTCAGTGACATTTCAGTGCTTTGGTTTAGGGGGAGCAAGGCTACTTGGTAAACATTGTTTATGTAGCTGGTTGCTGTGTTGGTTGGTTTCCGATTCATGGCATCTCACATTCTCCTCTTTCATTCTTTGTCATTGAGGCAAAAAGGGGGAGAGAAAGTATGTGTTTTGCCATCAAGGACAAAGGGGGAGTTTGTTGACTCTCAGTTGCTTGTGATTTGTGACGATGTGTGATGTTTGTCCTTGATGACAAAACTGGTTCTTATAATGGTGTTCTTTGATTGACATGGTTTGATGTGCAGATTGGTTTCGAGGATTGCACGCTTTGATGTGCGTATTGGATGCTCAAGATTGGTTGTTTGGAATTTGATGTAAGATGCATTCACTCATTGATTGTTAGGATTGATTGGTTCCCATGATATGCAGATGCTCCATTTGCTCATGCTCAATTTGTCTTTGAATGATATATGTTGTGTCATTTGACATCTTGGTAACACTGTGACAAAACTCCCTGGTTTAGATAATATATATATGCACATGGTTTACACAGTTGGAGTGGTCTAATCTTGGTGGCATATGATTTGGTTCTATTGTTTGATCTACTCTACATGATATTCTTTCAATGCTTTCATTATGATTGGACTAACAGTGTTGATAAGGCATTGTACAAGTTGTTCAGGATTGATCATTTTTAGGGTCATTTCAAGGCTCCATTTGAGGGCATTGTACAGGTGATTGATCCTTCAGTTACAATATCTATTTTGAGGTATGGATATTTTGATTATCAATGTCAGAATGTGGTAGTGATATCCATGGCAATGGTTCTGAACATTTTGTTTGGTATATTGGATTCATAGTTATGCTTGACAAGATTGGCATTCATTATGTTTTCCAGATTGGTAAATACATGCTTGGCATATACATTTGTTCTTGATTTTGTGAGCGCAAGGTATTTTGTTGTCATTAATAAAAATGGGAATAATCTTCCATTGGTGGCATTATTACTATGAACACAAACCTATAAGACATTTGGTTTCAAGGTCATTTCAATTGCAAGTAATTCTTGATTTATCATATCTCATTGTTTATTATCTTGCATTGTTTTAAAGGTATCGGGCACTAAGATTCACCTTCAATTATTTTAAAGGTTTTGGGCAACATTGTTATTGACTTACAAAACAAGGTCATATAAATCTTGGGTAACATAGTGTTGGTGTATGTTTTGTCATCCACCGAACACTTCAAAATAAAATGTCCAAAGACACTCTATCCTCTCTTGAACAAAGTCACCACGTATGCTAAGATTGCGAGAAGATCATATGGTGACTCCAAGGTTTCTTTCGTCAAGTCATGACATGTGGATAAGCTCAATGGGCGTTGTGATATGCTGGTAATACACAAAGGGACTTGCGTTAAGGAATTTCTCACAAGTTCGGGACTTAGACGGATTTATCATTAAAGGCTTCTTCGGTTGAGACTTTCAATTTGGATCTCAAAAAAAAGGCAAAAAGATAAGGGTTTAGAGGATCTATTCTACACCTAAGAATTCAAGAGACAACAGAGATTAGGTGAAACGAATAACCACGCTTTGTTTTGCCTCCCTGGGACGACTACGCAAAGTGGGTGCAATCTTCAAAGGGTGTGATTATAATTTTCATGCCTCGAATAAGACCGAAGTTAAGCATCCACAATCACAAGCTCAGGCTAACTTTACGCATCGAATGAAAATCATCCATCCGAAGAAAGTATGAGCAATATTTCACCATTAATCTATGCGATCAAATCTTGCATTCACTTAACCAACATTCAAAGCAAAATCTATTTTAATTGTAATCTAATTCTAATCTATGGTTGAAGAAGTTATGCAACCTTGCACACTACTTGACAATAAAAATGATTCAAAGCAAATCATGCATAAGAGCTTTTATTATCAAAAATAGTCTAACGCAACAATTTCATATACTGTCTCCACACAAATGAAAGTGAGAGATCACAAGTTTATATAGAGTTTTCAGAATCAAATGAAAGGCCAAGATTAAAACAACATCAACGGCCAAGATTAATACAACTCAACCCTAATTAGGGTTGCCCAAAATAACATTAGTAAACAACCAGTAAACAAGCAGTGAACAAGCAATGAGGTGGCAGTTGGAGCTATCTTCAAGGGAAGGTGTCTCTATCCTCTTGGGCAGCATTGTGCTCGACGAATCTAGACACAATCGTGACGACTTCCTCCATCGTGACTGGCGGCAGCATGCTTATCCTGAATTCAAGCACATCCAAATCCTCAGCACATCTGGCGAAGGTGTCCTCCCAATCCGCTTCTTGTCTCACAAAATCATCACGAGCAGACAAGAGGTTCGCCACCTTTGTGAAGTCCTATCTTAGAATTGGTCCTGCAGTAGAGAAGAAGACTTCCTGAACCTTATGCTTTAGCCTTTCCAGCTGCATATCATTCTCTCAAACAATCTCTTTGTCAAACACATCTGCAGCTATCATATAAATCTTCCTCTGGATTTCCTTGGCTTGCTCCTCAACTCTGAGCCCATCTGCTTTTGCCTTCTCCAGAACCTCGCTCCGCATCGTTAATGCCCAAAACCAATGATGACAAAATCATAAGCAACTCCCGCAGCAATCACCTTCCCCTCTACCAATTCTTCCTTTGGAACGCCCTTCAGTACTCTGAGGCATGGAATGAGCCTCTCCTGAATATCTGGGAGGTTGTCCCAAGTTTCCGCCATGACGGCCAGTCTGGAAAGGAATGAGGAAGTCTGCTCGTAAGCAAGCGTCAATTTCTCCATGAACAAAGTTGCTTTCGTGCCCTTGCTTGCCATCCATTGCTGGGCCTCCTTGGCCGTGACCATCCCTTCTTCCACATCCTTGGCCATATCCTATGAGGAATTGAGAAGAGGAGGAGCTACTGCATCACCCTGATTGAGTGGTTGGGTTAGATGTCGTATATACTCTTTCAGGCGCTCGACCTCCCTTTTGTACTCTTTCTTTTTCGCCACTTCCTTTTCCAATCTCGCATTGATAGTTGAGACAAAGTTATCAAGTTCCTCCACCTCCTGGCCTTTTGTTGTTGGGCCAAGGTCTATAGTGGTTATGGCATATTCCTGGGGAGCGATCTCATCTTGTGCTTTATCAACTGTTGGTACTGCGATCTGTATGGAACGGCCACCTGCTTCGTCCCTCTGAATTGTGGAAAACTTCTTGGCAGGTTTCTTAGTAGCAACTTGTTCCAACCTCGCCAAGAAATCCGCAATATCATCTTCTTCTTGGACCTCAACTAGTGCCTGAATTTTCATCCTCTCCTTCAGCCAATCCAGAATGGTAGGCTGCTCGATACTATCCTCCACCTGAACGTTCCCTTCATTTGGAATATCCAAGACTCCTCTGAGGGAAAAAATCATTCCCTCTTCGAAATCATCATTTTGGACTTCCATTTCATTATCCGCACCCAGTACTTCTATGCCCTTAGGAGGGGCTCATCGTCGTCCAACTGGATCAACTCATTGTTCTTCTCCTAAACGGTAGAAGGTCTCATCATCTCAGCCAAGGATTCGTCAGTGGTAGCTACTAGCTCGTCAATGTTTCTAGACGCCGCAGAACGAGATGGCTCCATCCTCTATCGCTTTGGAGCAGGTTCTATGCTTGCAACTACTTATTTCCTCTTCTCACCAATCTCAACTAAATCATCATTGTCATCATTGTGGGATGCTCCGGCATTGGAGGAGTATGACTCCGTCTCGCTCAGCAAATCATACGTGAGCGTTATTCTTTTCTGCCTCAACTCCTGGACCTGATGGTCGACCCACCACTGAGAATACTTAATCACTGGTCTCATCAATGTAGCCAAGTTTGAATGCTCGGGCTCTGACCACTTCACGGAAGGAAGAGGTCAGCTCTCATCGAAGCTCGGCTGGACATAATTTCCATCGTCCTGCAACTGATCGGGCACCCGGCAAAGCTCGGTTGCTCTTATCAAATCCACTAGCACCCTAGACCATAACCTCTTTCTGACTTCATACTCATCAGTAGCATTTTCCCAGAAGTCCTCCAAGTCTACTCTGTGTTTGTATCTTTTCCCATCCACGGTCCGAATGTGATGATGAGGGTCAAAATTGGCCCTGGACCGATAAGCTGTGAATGGGTTACATTGAATTTCTAGCCTAGCGCTCTCGGCTGCTTGTGCTGACGGATAGGACTCCAACATATTCCCAATAAAGAATGGAAAGTAATAGCCGCCTTCTTACTTGGCCTCTGGATGTTCTGGTATTCTTCCAGCTGTCTCAGGACTTCCAACAAAATCATCCGCTAGTAGGATAGATAGGAAGCTTATAAGGACTTCCAGTGAATCCCTGGATCCTAAACATATGTAAACTTTGGAAACTGGATAAACCAGGATCCATACCTACTGATCAAACTCTTGGCTTCGCGACTCAATCTCTGGTGAGTTCCTGCTTGAAGTATTCTCGTGATATACATGAGGAAAGCATCGTGTGCCCCCCTAAAATGAGACTTCTCCCTGAGTTGAAGTTGCGGGTAGCAGTCATAGGACTTGAGTTCATTCTCACCATTGCTAACCTTGCCCTTGCATATAAGTCCTGAGTATCTGTACGTTCTGGCCAACAAATAGACAACGTATGAGCTCATGTGGAAAGACTTGGTCTTCTCAAGATTGACTAACTGCTCGTGGAGATTGTCACTTATCATTCAGGACCAGTTGAACATCCTAACGCCAAAAGTGATTTCATCTATAAAATAATACATCCACGTCTCAAAATATACGCCTTGTGGATTGCCAGCTATCCGGTTCAACATCAGAATGATATCTCCATAATCCTCCTTAAAGTCTGTCCGACGCAACTTCTTAGGCATCTTCTTTGTGGATGGTCTAGGCTTCTCCAGCCATGACTTATTAATATTTGTGGCGCACAATTCAGACTGGCTATCATATAATCTCTTGGTGTCCTTGGTTTTGTAAACGGTCCAGTGATGTGTTGGGATGCCAAACGCCTCCTGGATTGCCACTTTGCCAAGGTGAGCTAGAATCCTCCCGTCAGGTGCCACAATTTGTCTCTCCTGCGCATCATAATGAATGGCACATTCTACCATCAATTCGGGACATTCTATTGCAAGCGGGAATCCGGCTGCTTGGAAAATTCCATTCCTCACCATCTGTCGGGCAATTGGTGTTGGTAACCCAGCATGTCCATATACCCTCTTTTTAAACTCTGCAAAGTCTACATGTCCAAGATTAGTGTCTACAACATTTTTCCATTTTGAATTGATCTTCGACTCTCGCTGTGCCCCTTTACTAGCGAAGTTCATCGGCACCTTTTTTGATGGTTCTCCTACCATGGTCATTAACCTGCAGTAAAAACACAAACATTAATACAGAGATTTTAAAATATAATTTATTCTCGTGCCTTTTATTCGAATATTTTACTTTCAGCTTATTAAAAGATTAAATTTCTGCAAAAAAAGCAAGCTGAAAGTAAAATAAATTTGCTCGAAATTTTGCCAGAACTTAGCCAGAATGAAAAAGATGGAAGAAGAATTGATGAAATTAGCCAACTAAACTTCAAACCTCAGGAAAAATCTTCTGGTTGCAAATCAGATTCAAATTTTGAGAATTCAATCAAAAATCAAATGGCAAAGTGCGCCAACTTTGCTGAGTAGTTCGACTTTCAGCCAAGAAATTCTTTTACTTCTCCAAAAATTCTTTTACTTCTCCAAAAATTACTTCCTCATCATAAAAAATTACTCCTTCCTCTGAGAAAATCGACTTTGCCTATAGAAGAATTGATCTTGTCTCAACCTTCTTACAATTTTGAGAGATTAACTTCTCCTCAGCTGAGTCTGTGAAAAACGAGTTGCTGAAACTCATTATAATGTTGAAGAATTCGACTTGTTTTAGCAACTGCATCTTTTCCTCTCGATTTCGATTTGTTTTCTCCTCTTCAATCAGGCAAGTTTCCACTCTTTTTCGAAAAAACTCCATGGTGAGCTTATCCAAGCAAATCCCTTTGATTTTCCAAAATTCAATTTTTTTGCTAGACGTTTATCTTTTATTTTCAAAATTTTAGAAGAAATATTAAATGTCCAATTAAATTAAATTCGATTTTTTTTTCAAAGCGAATTTATTTTGCTCATGAATTTTCTCTTTTTCCGGCATAATTTATTTTCATCCATAAATTTTACTTCCAAAACATCTCTGGCGAATTTTATTTTTGTACGTGGCATTTTATATTTCTAAGTGTCAGAAATAAATTATCCAAAGTATTAAAATGTTTAATTTATTTCCAACCCGTTCATTTTTAACCCATGGCTATTTTAATTTTTGCCTTGGCTAAATATTTATTTTCCAAGCTATTTCACTTTCCGTCTAGCCAAGTTGAATTTTTAGCCATCTTGCCAACAAATATTACGCCAGATCCTCATTTTCTTCTGTCATGGCGAACTTCAAATTGTGTCGGGCATATTTTCTCATGCCAAAACGAATTTTCCTCTTGCTCGAATGATTTTCTCTAGGCAAAGTTGGATTTTACCATGTGTTTGGATGCCTTTCCTAGGAAAATTGCCATGACACTTAGACAAATTTTCATCCTTTTTGGCCTAGGGCAGACTTTCTAACCTCTTTGCCATATGCATTTTCTTCTGTGCACTTAGCCAACTTCATAAACTTTTTCCTAGGTATCCATACTTAGGCAAATTTTCAATTTCTTTTCCTGATAGACCTCCAGACTTAGCCAAATTTTGAATTTTCTCTCCTCTCCTAGGCTAGGCGAACTTTACCAACTCCTTTCCATGGTGGGGCGGACTTCAAGATGTCCTTGCCATTGCCTCATCCAAGGCATGGCGGACTTTGGAGGTGTCTTGCCATTTTATGGCGGACTTCAAGAATTTCTCGCCATCCTCATCTCAATGGCAAGGGCGGACTTGCTAATGCCTTAGCCATTTTCATTGCCATTTTCTCCTCCATGGGCGAATTTCTCCAGACTTAGGCAAATTTACCACGAATTTCATGCTTTTGGGTTGATTTTTCATTGATTTTCTCATGATTTTTCAACCGATTTTTCCAGATTTTTAACTTGCTTTTCCATGCTTTTCTTGATTTTTGCTCGATTTTTAATTGATTTTTAATTGATTTTTTGATTTTTGGGTTGATTTTTGGTTCTAAAAATGGAAACATTGACTTATTTGACCAAGGTTGACTTTCTAAAAATAGAAATTTCTAAAAAATAGAAAAAGAAAAATCCCTAAAAAATAGGGAACCCGGTTTGGTCCAAAAATGCCAAAAATGAAAAAGCAAAAAGCAAAAAAGCAGATTCCCTAAAAAGTAGGAAGTGTCAGAATTGGCCCAAAGCACAAGCGATCCTCATCTCCCGGACCTTCTGAGCCCTTCCATGACGTTTATGCAGAATTGGCCCAAAGCACAAGCGATCCTCATCTCCCGGACCTTCTGAGCCCTTCCATGACGTTTATGCATATTCTATTCTCAACTTGGCTCGGATGACTCTCAAAAGACTGACTTGAAACTCTCAAACCAGTGACCTCATAAAACCGTTGCGCGAAGGCGAAACCCTAAAAAACTAGCAAACTACTGGGGGTCCCCATTTGCAATGGGGGGATGTGTGAAAAGGTCACAACACATAGCATATGGAATATGTCGGGGTTATATAGCAAAGGAGAATGACTTCATTTAAAAGTCACATGGTAGTGACTATTCATCAGGAAGCATTGTTTAATCACGTTAAACATGTGATAAAGCTTCTTTTAAAGGTTACATCACGTTTGAAATCGGACTCCTTGTCGACAGAGCTATCTTTGACTTGTGATCATTTTGGCAGAGTTGTCATTTTTTTTGGTTGTCAAACAAGCAGACTTCAAATGATTATGTTTAGAGAAAAATTCTTGACAGCGGGTTCTAAGAGATTGTGATGTTGGATTTCAAATGATTATTATATTTTGAAAGGTCTTCGAAAGACTTGAAGGAAATGTAGGGCAAAAGACTTTTGTTGGTTCATTATCATGGCTAAATATGGAACCCTAGTTGCCATGGAGTGCATGATAATTTGCAAGTTTTGTTTTTGGCGTTTTCACACAGCCAACACAAGTTAAGTCTGCTTCACAAACTATTATTTGTTTTCTTGATTTAAAAGTGAACACAAATCCTTGGTCTTTAAAACTTAAAAATATTATGGTTTTTATAAATCACTGATTCACCCCCCCCCCCTTCTCAGTGATTTCAGTCTTCCAACACCATTAATGGTTGTGGAGGTCCTAACTTTGTTCTTGAAAAATGAAAATAGACCCACTAGAGTAAAACTAACTTTTGGGTGATTGTGACTTGACTAGTGTGATCGTGAAGTCAATTCGTCCTATCAAAATCATTTTCAATGAATTCTGGCAAGGTCCTATTTTTAGGGGTTTTTCTAAAAACAAGGGTTTAAAACCCTAATTTTCAAATTTTCAGAAATTTGCAAGCATCTTCCTCGACACAAACCCACAAAATGCCTATGTTTGGTTTGACCTAAAACATACTTTTGACAACAATTTTACATCATTTAGATTATTTTAAGAAAAATGTCTCATTGAAGCAAAAATTTATATTGGGTACAAGTTGGTAAAACCGAAAAAAATTTATATACCAATTTGGGGCAGCTCATTACAGATTTCAATCAACTCCTTAGAAAATTGCTTTCTACTATCATGATTCCATGGCACCATTGAAGTAAATTCAAGAAATTTAATGTTAACTTCCTCATTTTCAACTTCGTGCACTCCAACATAATGGTTGTAACCTATGTCACAAGGTTCGAGTTCATGTTTGGCAACAATAAAATTCGGATGAAATTTGGCAAGCGGAAAAACTTCGAAAAAAAAAATCGTGATTAAATTCACCTTATATAAATTTTGATTTTTTTTAAATATAAATAATATATTCACAAAATGTTCAAAATAGTTTAACAGTGATAAATAGATTTGGGTTCATTCATACAAAAACATATAAAATTTTATATATAGTGTAAACCTAAAAATTAATTTAAAATATCACATACATAGCATGTATTATGTATATAATAAGCAAATTCACCATAAAAATTAAATTCATAATTCATAACTTAAATAATATTAAATTTCAAGAATGTATAATATTATATTAATAAATTAAAAATATTCAACTTTAAATATAATATTTTAAACATATAAATTATTATATTAATAGCTAAAAATATTCAACTTTAAAATATAATATTTTTAACATATATAATATTATATTAATAAATTAAAAATATTCAACTTTAAATATAATATTTAAACATATATGATATTATATTAATAAATTAAAAATATTCAACTTTAAATATAATATTTTAAACATATATAATATTACATTAATAAATTAAACATATTTGATATTATATTAATAAATTAAAATTATTAAACTTTAAATATAATTTTATCAAATATTAAAATATTAAAGTTTAATTCTAATGAAGCTCTAAATTTGCAAGACTAGTTGTAGGCGGAAAAGGGAAGGCAAGCACAAGTTTCTAGTCTACTCTAGATTCAAGGGGGACTTCATCGGAGAGGCTTCAATGATGAGAGGAAGCCTACACCTGGACTGGGGTGACAACTACCAGCCAAAACAATCCTTTTGGTTGCCAAGGCATTATCTTTAAAATTTTAATCACAATTTGCGGAGTGTTCGGGAAGGGCTTGTGACTTATTTTTGGGTTCTTTACAAGTGCATTCGGGTTCATCCAAAACAAACCAATAGATATTTGAATGTTTTGTATCTGTCCCAAACCCTAAAAACTGAAGGAAAAATTGTACCGAACCTTAAAAAATGTTTTTTTCTAAAATATATTTTATTAAAAAAAACTATTCCTTTTTATCCGTATGAATATGAAGCGAATTTCAACAATTTTTTAGTAATTCTTTGAAGTTCACCAAATTTTGAGTTTCATGGCTGAAATTTGACGAACCTTGTGACTTAGGTGTAACTATAAGGTAATTTGTTGTATCAACCATAAGTGCAAGCTGAGAATAAGAAATGATAGTTGTTTGGTGTTTGAATACCATCCAACACTGAACCAGGTTAGCTGAATTAGTCTTTCCCTTCATTTGAAACCATAAAGTAACCTTGTCAAGAGGCTAAATAGTCTGAAAATGTGTAAACTTGCAATTGTCCAAGCCTGAAATTAGCAACTTATAGTCTGATTTTTGAAAAATCAGCACTCAAAAAGAATAACTGTTGCAACTCTAAAAACCATCAACCAAATTAAAAAAACTGATCATTACCTCAACTGAAATAACCTTCCTAAGAGTCACCAACTCAATAGAACTCCAATATTTGCTCAAAATCTCCCTCCAATCCACTTGTATGAACACAAATGGATTCATAAGATGGATGTATAGAAAGGTAACAGCAGCATAATTTTTGTCTTTTTGGTCCATAACCTCCCATGGTATCCTTCTTCCATCATAATTTGTTTCCAATAACCTGTGTTGAGGATCCTATGTGTAGATAATTACCTCCAAAATGGCTCCAGCATGCTGAGGCTATGCTACAATGATCAACATATGAATTTCATCCAATAGGCATTTGGTGATGTTTGAAGTCTCAACACTAAGACTCTCCACCCCATCAATCTCAAGGTCACAATGTGTAATGTCCTCTTCTCAGTCCTAAGCTTTTCAATAACCATTAACCTATTTTCGAAGTCCCGTAGCCTATTCGGAGGCGTTTCAAGGGATTCCAAGATTCTTGGAGGATTCTTGCCAGCATTTTCAGGGGGTAATTGCAGAGGATTGCCTGAGTGTTTTTTGCATTTTTCTAGGGTTTTTGTGATCTTTGGTGCGCAGTATTGCTATTTTTAGCACTTACTATTTTTTGTAAGTTCAGCTACATCTTAGTTTGGGCTACTTCGGAGTTTGGACACACTTATTATTTTTAGCAGTTTGCTATTTTTACTAAGTTCTATTTTTGGTGGTTGGTCCTGGTAGCAGTTCACTATAGGGTTTCCAATTCTGGTAGTGGTGGCAGTTTCAATCATTGAGCTCTATTATTTTTGGTAGTTCAATGATCCACCATCTTTGGAGTTCGAAAAAGGCAATATTATAATTTAAGTTATAAAGTTCAAAAAAGACCCTCCTTGTACCCCCATGCCTAGGATGGCAACTTTAAGTTATTTTTAAAAGATGGTCATGAAGTTGGATGCCCAAGTTGGAGGCCTTAGTGAAAATTAAAATAAAATATTACTCTTTGGAGTTGGGTGTCCCATTTGGAGGGAAAAGGATTTTGAATTTTGGAGCCCCAATTTCTATTTAAACACCCCTCTATGCTCTCATGTAGTTATGCAATTGGAAGATAACGAAGTGCTACCGAATTGGTGTGAGAATCCTTGGGCTTTGAGGACGAAAACCGCCATGGTTGGCTCTAGTTTTAGAGTTGCAAGATACTCCCTAGTTGGACGTGGGTGTGGCTTCACTGCAAGAGTCACCATTTGTAGTGCCTTCTATATCAGTCCTTCTGGACATTTGTGTAGTGTCGTGCATAATTTCGTGTTTATCATTTGTGGTAAAAGTATTATTGTGATGGCTCTGTTAAATCAGATAAACAAAATTAAAATTTGAATACCAAGTAATTTATGTACATTTGGAATTGAAGCAATAGATTATTATTAAATAAATTGAATAATTTGTTTTAAATAGTATTCAACTATAATTAATAATTCAGTATGGTGTGAGGATAATTAATTAAATATAGAAAAATAAGGCGATTTCAACTGGTTTACAAGCTAAAACTTCTAGAAAGCATTTACACCTGCAGAGCAGTTACAAAATTGACGCAGCTACAAAACATGCAAAATAAATGATAACCATTTTTTAGCATAGGAAACGGGCAACCAAATAGTGGGGAAATTACTAGATTCCTCCAATTAAAAAAAAACTAATTCGAAAAAAAGCTTGCCAGGAATATCTTTGGGAGAGGTGTTCTTGAAAAGGGGTTCAGCTCTGATGTTGTTCGGGGAAGCTTGGAGGGCTTATTCTGGTTTTGTTTTGAAGGATATCTGTAGGAAGAAATTGCTTGTAGAGAATTTACCATGGTGGTTGGAGTGAAGAATGGGAGCTGCAAAATTGGTTTGGAACCAGCATCGATCTCCAACTCAACCGGCCGAATAATTCAGGTTCCAATGTGTCTTTCTCTCAAATTTTGTTTCTGCTCAGGAAATTGATTTGCATGTTCATGCTATGTGAAGACAAATTCTGTCTTTGTTTGCTAAAATTATGAATTGAAATATGTAAGACAAAGGCGTCCTCTGTAGGATATGAACTTTCCTGTAACAAAGTTTGTTAGTTCTCTGTAATAGGTGTTGACTGCATTTTTAATGCACGCAGCCATTCTTGTTTTGCCGTCCTTCAATATATACAATATATACAAAATAGTCATTAGTTTATAGATATTATTGTATTTCACAAATGAGTCTCTGTTAGCATAAATATTTCTCAATTCTTATTATTTATCTGGCATGTTATATCTTGGAATTAGTTTATAAGGGTTTGTAACTGCTCTCTTCACTGATTGCTCAAGGCATATATTTGACAGTGATTCCTCACATTTACTTGCGGTTCCTTATCTGACCAATGCCGCGTCTAGGATTGTTGGGCATGATCAATCATACATTTTAAAAGCACATTGTGAATGCCCTCTGGCTCAAAAGATGTATCCTCAAACTTGTGCCCTTTTTAGTTTGGGCAAGTCAAATCTTGATTTTCGATCTTTCCATAGAGGCATTTATCTATTCTTTATCAGTGGCTTAATATCCTTCTGAACTTGCGTCTTGCATGGGATCTCTACATCTTTCTCTTTAAATGCAATAAGGGATTTTGATGTGTGAAGGATGTGCAACCCTCATTCGCTAAACCTGTTTGACTGCATGCGCCTAGTATACCAGCAAGCTCACAATGTTAGGATGTGCTCCGAGGGCTTCATTAATTCAAAGACTCTAAGAGTTTCCTTGTAAAATCTATTTTATGTATATCCTGCATTCATGGCATTCATTGAAACCAAATTTCTTTGAGACAGCGTGTCAAACAGTTCATACGCCTTGTCTATGTTTGAGACCACGATTCCTGAAGCAGCCTGTCAAACAATTCTTGTGCCTTGTCTATGCTTCCGCACTTTGCTTGTATGTTAAAAATATTTCCCCCTTTATGCTTTGATGGATGTCCATACCCTGTTGTTAAGTTCCCATTTCAGCGCAGGCAATGTGGATGATAGGACAAATATTTTATATCACCATAGTTAGGCATGAATTTAGTATCGATAATGCTTTGCAACCTCTTTTAATCTGAAACGTTGGGATATCTTTGACAACCGAACTTTTTATATGTCATAGATAATGTAAAAATTCTTTAGAAATGTTAAATCTGTGAGATACTGTGAATATAACTCAACGTAGAACTCAAAGGCTAAAGAATATGTCTAACTCTTTAAGCATATCGTTATCAGACTTCTGAGGCAATACATGTTAGAACTCAGGAAACCAGTGATGTCTTTCTATATAGGAGAAAACCAGTCACTAACCGAAGATATATGGTTGATCATATAATTGTTTATTTATGAAATGAGTATTAGTTTTATACTTGTACATTGGAAGTTATGATACCAAGAGTTGGTTATCTCAAACTGATATTCGAGATAAAGTTATACTCCCTTGCATGAACAACATAGCAGAATACGAGGCTTTGACTATAGGTCTAGAGGCGGAGCCCCCACCAAAGCCCAAATTAAGGGCCTAGATTGGGGACAGCATAAAGTTATACTTCTATGAGTAAATAAATCCTAAGCGAATATCTATGATGATAACTATGATAGATTCTCAGATATAATCTTGCATTTAGAAGCAAATTGTCACTAATTTTCTAAAAGGAGAATTTTGGGTGATATTACCATTACAATATTGAAGTGACAATGTTGCGACATGAATATAGATTTCCTTATGGGAAATAGTGTTCTTCCTTCAATGTTGTAATATAAATCCAAGGAAATGGGTGAACCAAGAGAGTGGATACCTAGATAACCTATTGATTAACAACTATTACTTATGTTAAACCTCCTTGAGAAAGAGTATACTATGTGACAACCCTAATTTTCTCCTATGTTTCAAGATTGAAACCATTAAACCAACTCAAGAGTATATGCATGTTAGGAGGTGGGAAGTTATGGTTCTCATAATATATGTTTAATAGAACTTACTTTAGTGCTAAGTGCATAGAAGATGAAGTAAACCTAATACTGGGAATTACTAAAATGATCAACTCCAAGTAGAGCTTGTAGGTTGAGGAAGAAATTTGAAAACTCAACCCCACATGATTAATGTACCTATAAAGGATGCTTTATGTGAGTACATAACTTATCTCATACAAAAGTTGGCGGATTTAATAAGACCAAGAGGTAAAAAGTATTATATTATCTTTTAGACTCAAAACCTATAAAGGTTGAGAGATTGACTTAGTTGAAATATTAAGACATGATAATGATAGTATTGATTAGAGACCTTATTTGAAAAGGGAAACACTTCATATACTTTAATTATTCATGGTGTAAGAAATGTGAATTTCAACAATGCCCAAGAGATCAAGAGAAGTCTAGAGGTCTTTATTTCCATGTTAGAAATCTGGATAATACACGGTATCCTTTGGAAATTTCCTAAGCCATTTGGAATGATACTTAAGGACTTGTTTTTGTTTAGAGCTCTGATAACTAGATAATGAATCCTTAAGGCTGAAGATCCATTTAGAAGAATCTAGAACATTATTATGAAGATCATAGTATTAAATAAATGCCAAATCAATTGAATCCTATGTATTGTCATAGCCTTGACGAAATCATTAGGTTAATAAACCCCTTAACTCTCCTATTTGTTTAAGACATTTCTTAAAGTTACAATGCCTCGTTCGTATTGTATGATTGAATGTTAATATCAAGTAACTATTATGGGGCTTACATGACTCTCTTCAGTGAGTGAATATTGCCTATATTTATATTAGTTAGTAATTGATTTGTAAATGTGCTATGTGGTTCAATTAATTAGAACAGTAATACTTTAACTACTTGTAAATGTAAATTGTGGGTGGTGAATAGTTAATATATGGAATTTAGTGAGTAAGATAAGGAGTGATAATAAGGTTGTTTATTAAGGGACATCTTCTTGGATTTTATTGTGATGATAGGATAATGTGTTTTTTTTTTAAGTGAATGGAAATAATGTTTTATAGATAGTAGTTGATGTCGTGGTTGTTGTTTTCTTTTGTTTTAGTTGCTTATTAGCCAAGTTGTATGTTGTGTGGCTATAGTAGTCGGGTATCCTGTGAGGAGGAAATAGAGGTCTCCCTCAGATGCCCAATGGTTGATGTTACTATTGGTACTTGTGGTGGATTCTTGATAATTTTATTCCGGTGTGTCTTCCTTTTGAGGTATCTTGATTATGGAGTTTTCACTCGTTGAACTTGTGTTGCGATTTATTTGGAAAAATGTATTGTTTTGACTTACCTCGCAATGGAGGATTGGGAATAGTTCTTTGGGAACTTGTTATTGTTGGCATTTCTTTAATGGGGAACCTTTGTGTTAGCATTCTTTTTGAGAGTCTTCCAAAGGATAGAGGGGTTACGGTTTTTATTTGCAAGAGTTGGTATGGGGGCTGGCGACCTAGGAGGATTCACCTTGGATAACCCATATCAAGCTTGAATTATTTATTTGAGTTTTATGTTGTTTCACCTGAAAGCGGGTGGTTTTATGTTTATGTTACTTTGATGATAGTCGATCTTACACTTGGTTGAGTTTATGTGGCTTGAGCCTTGCACTTGAATGTGGATTTACATTACTCTGATGTTCTAGCATGAGATAGTGCATGCCTCACTTGGTGTAGTTATTTTGTTGTGCAAAATTGGCTTTCCATTTGTGATTTTGTGGTATTGTTGTTAGTTGGGGGGAGTGGCTCACAGTGGGGGTTGGCGCCCAAAGTGGTTGGTCCAGGATAACCCATTGAGAGTTTAAATCAAGAGATAACTTAATTAATTAATTAGGGGTTTTACGTAGTTTCACATATTAATTCAAATAATGTTGCCTCACTCATGGGACCAAGTGCTCGTTTAGGCTTGGGATGAGTGAGAAGGCCTGGAATGGCAAGATCAACTACCTTGCCTTTGCATAGTAATTTTGCAAAGTATGTTGATCCCGCATAGCGAGCATGGGGGGCCGGCGACAGGTAGAGGTTACCAGGATAACCCAAGATGGGGGCCGACAGCCTAGGAAGGTTACGCCAGGATAGCCCATGACTACCTATGCGATGACACTCCACCCTTTAACAACCTGTTATGTTGTTGTTTCCCCTCTTGTGTTCTTGAGCCTCTCGAAGTGGATGTTGGCATGTGTATGTTGATGAGTTGTTATGTTGTCTTGTGTTGGTTATTTCTTATGTTGGTTACTTCTTGGATTGGTTAATTCTTGTGATGAATGTTATCCTGTGTTATTGTTGTTTTCATTGTAATCCTTGTTTCATTTGATGGTTTCATTTGGAGTCCTTGTCATCTCCTAGCACAGTGGGTGGGCCTTCAGGTCCACATGGTGGTGGAACGTGCTATGTACTCCATTAGGTCCCCAATCGAAGATCGAGATGTGCAAAGTTGTACTAGTTGCAGCGACTCCTGAGTTGTACCAAAGTTGGATCAGACTTGTAGCTTTGTAATCTTTCAGTTCATTTGTATCATTCTGTGATATTGTACTATTCCCATTCATGTCGGGAGGCAGCATTGTATTAATGTAATCCTTGAGTAATGTATCTTCATGTTATTAATGTATTGTCCTTGTTCATGTTATCTTTCATGCGATGTAATGATGTTGAGGTGAAAAGTAATGCAGTCATGTAACCCCAAGGGATTTGTTATATGTTGTTCATGTATAGTTTCATTTCATGTGAAATATGATTATTATGATGCATGTTAGTTTTTTTTTTTTTTTTAAATTGTGCTATAAGTGTTAGTTGTTTTTGTTTCCTTTGGGGTTGCGTGGCGGGGCGTTACACCATATGAGTTCATTGGTGATGGCTTTCAGCTTATTTCAAATTTTAGCTTGTTATAATGTTTTCTAGCTATGCAATTTTTGGTGTGAGTGTTGATTTGCAGTGTTTGGGAGCATTTTGGAGTGTTATTTCAGACTTTTTGCAGTTGCTGGTCCGTACTTTCCTAGCCCAGCTGTACCACTTTTGTGCTCATGCTGATTGGAGTGCTGGAGATCTTTTTCTGGGTATTGAGCCACTAAATCCCTAAGCCTTGGGCGCCCCCTTTGCATAAGTTTGCAGATTTTTAGATGGAGCTTCTGATTTTCTAGAGTTCGTCCCCCTTGGCTAGCTGTACATCTTGCCTTGGGAAACATGGAGGGTCTTGGAAGTAATCGGCTCCCTTAGCAGCTGTTTTCGAGGTTGTTTGGTGGTGCCTAGACTACTATTTTGCTTGCTAATAATTTGGTGGAGTTCTTTTCTATTTTGGAAGGTGTTCTTGGGAGTTGTGCTTGTTGTTCAGAGGTGTTTCAAACATGCTATTTCATATCAGACCTGAACTTGCTGCTGTTCAATCCAAATTCAGTATTCCAGGGGTCACTGTTGAGGTATACATTGTTCATTATTATCAAGAGCTATTATACTTTGGTGTTGGGTATCATCTGGGTTTTCATTTCATATATCTAACTTGTTGTACCCAAAATAAATTTTTGGCATTCTGTATAAATTGAGCTAAATCATGTTAAAATGTCGTCAAGAGTCTGTTTTAGGTCAAACCAAACATAAGGTCTTTGTGGTTTTCTGTCAAGGAACACGTGCAAAATTCTGAAAATTTGAAAATTAGGGTTTCACACCCCTATTTTCAAGGAAACCCCCAAAAATAGGACCTTCCCGGAAATGATTGAAAATAATTTTGATAGGATTAAACGACTTCTTGATCACACTAATCAAGTCAAAATCATCAAAAGACATATTTTACTCTGGTGGGTCTATTTCTATTTTTTAGGAACAAAGTTAGGAGCTCCACAGCCATTAATGGCAGATTGGCTAGTACCAGGTGCTGAAAGCTAAGCTTCAAAAGCTTCAACGATGCAACCATAGCGAAAAAGGTCTAAAAAGATATTTAACGAAGGAGATTCTCGAAACTAGAAAAGACCAAAATTTGACTAACTCTGGAAACGTTACGAAGGAGAAATCAGTCCATGATGCAAAAAGAGCCCTTTTCAGAGAGGGGTGCCCTTGATTCTCAGGGGGCAAATGTAATCTTTTAATTCATCCTGTTGTGCCCCAAAATTAAAATTTTTGTTACACTGACATTTTGGAGAAATAAGTAAAAGTCTTGTCAAATCAGTCAAAAAGGTCAAAATTTGGGTGTGCATGTCTTGCATGAGGGGTTAAAACGCAAAATTTTCAATTTCTGACGATCTGGGTCTGCTAAGAGCAGCTAAATCTACAAAACCCAGATCTCAGTTTTTCATCCCTAAATCTTAGGAAAACTGCTATTTTTAGAAATTTTCTGAAATTAGTAACGTTTTCTGGGTTTTTTTGGGTTTCTTTCGAAACGGATACTGGCAAAATTTTCTAAAAATAGAAAGTTGGTCCGACAGGGTCCGAACTGATTTTGATTGGCTCAAAATGTGTCCGTATCAGGCTGGTGCAGTCAGAATCTTAAAATAATCAGTTTCGCCCTACTGGGTCTATTCTGCTTTTTCAGAAGCATATCTGGAGCTCCGAGGTCATCAATGGAGGTCATCCGACTGCCAGGCGTCAATTTCAGCACTTAAACTTCCAGCAGAAGGTGAAACGATGAACATGCACGAAGAACGAGAAAGAAAGTTGAAAAGTCATGAAAATTTTCTAACACTGCTGAGTTTGGGCGCCCCTGTTAAAAAAGGGCGCCCACCTTTTTAGGGCATCAGATGAGTGAATTAAGGTTAGGACCTCCAATGGAAGTTGCTCAGTATTCAGTCAGCTTCGCGATGGATATCCCCGTCAGAGCATCCGACAATCCAGTCTCCAGCAAATTCGAGTCAAAGTGGAAGGTATAGAATGAAGATCTGAAACTCGAAGAAGAAGATTAAATTGGAAATTTTTCTAAGTCTGGGGAAACTGGGCGCCCCAGTTGAAAAAAGGCGCCCAACTTTTCAAGGGTTCTAACAGATGAATTTGCAGTCAAGGTTATAACGAGATGTCTTCAGAATGCAACAGACTTTCCAGTAAGCTATCCAACACGACAAACGGAGCTCGTAGTCATCAGATTCAAAGGGCTGAATAGAGGGTCCGATGAGAGTTGAAAAGAGAAATCCGAAAGCAAAGGTGAAAAATGCAAAAAATAAACTAACTCTGGTGAAACTGGGCGCCCCAGCTTGCCAGGGGCGCCCAAGCTTTTGAGGACCTAAAAGCTACTTTTTGGCAAACGTATCTCCAGAGGACCCCTCCTAAAATCCTCTCAGCTTCGCAACGAGTCCAAACTTTCATCAATCCGACGCTCGGACCTCAAAAATTCAACAAGATCGCCCATAGAAGTGAAAGACATGAATAAATTGAAAAAATTTCTAAGTCTGGTAGAAGTGGGCGCCCCAGTTGAAGAAGGGCGCCCAAACTTTAAGGCCTTCAAATGATGGAATTTGCAGAAGTAGCATCCAAGAATGCCTCACCAAAATCAGTCTGGCTACCCAATGAAATATTCAGACAGTCAGTCGGATCAGCGTTGCTCCCGGAATCGAGGATTCATCAGAAAATCAAAGGGAGAAGGAAGAACTTGGAAATCAGAAAAATGACTAACACTGAAGAAGTTGAGCGCCCCTAGAAGGAAAAGCCTCCCATGAATTCGGAGGTCAAAATCAAGTTTTTAGCATGAGGTGCCTCCAGAACATCCTTCTCAGTTTCAGTCAGGCTCTGCCGTGAACCACTCAGCTCGTCTGTCGGGTTGATCTGTCAACGAAATCAGAGGCGAAGTAGCATGTCAAAATGGAGAAAAGTTAAAAAGTTAAAATTTTTACTAACACTGGTGGAAATAGGCGCCCCTCTTGGAGAAAGGCGCCCAAAGTTTCATGCCTTAGAGGATTTTTGAAGTTTTCAAAATTTCAAAATTTGCAAGAGGAGAAGGATGGCGTCCAAATTCAAAGGGATTGAGATTTAGGGTTTTGAAATAAAAGCAAAAAGAAAGCAAAACCTAAATCAGACCCTAAGTCTATTTAACACTTATTTTCAATGTATTTTTCATTATTTTTGCAGGTAGCATCCAGAGGAGAAAGTTGGAGCAGCAAGTTTGAAGAATTTTTGTGATTCAAGAATCCATAGTTGCTGGTTTTACATCAGATTTTTCAGACCAGCAAGCATAAACCCTTGCTTTTTCATTCTTTTTGTTCCAGAAGATCAAATTTTTCAAGCAGAAGGCTAAGGCTTTCAATTTTTCAGTCATCTGGGTCTTTTTGCCTCAATCTTCTGAAGAATTTTTCAAGAACTTCATCAAGTTGCAGCAAGTGCTTTCATTTTGCATGTCAGTAAAAACCTCAGTGCATTCAAATTTCAACCATCTGGGTCCTTTCCAATCAGTCTTCTGAAGAAAACCCATATCGCAGCTTTTTTCAAGAAAGTTCAAAAACCTAGGGTTGGCTGCTTTTTCGATCAAACATCAGGGTTTTGCAAATCTAATCATCTGGGTCCATTTCTAATCATATTCTGAACAAAACCCAGATGCCAGCTTTTTCGGAAAAAATTGAAGAAATTAGGGTTTGCTACTTTTTCAGGCTAAATTCAAAATTTTCAAAAGCGGACGATCTGGGTTGTCTTGCATCGATATTCTGAACAAAACCCATATCTCAGAAAAATTTCTCAAAAATTTGTCCGTTGGAGTACAAAAATCAGCATTCTAAAAATAGAAATTGTTCAAGACTTGTCTGAAACAAGGCGAGTTTACAGTCATTCTTCGAGTTTTCTAAATGGAGTACACTCCTAATGTTTTCAAGTCCGAATCAGCTCTCTTTCACAATTATATCAAAACAGCTGAGACAGACTTGCATCATGTCAAGCCGGTGTTCAATCTACATGCCTTGGAGAGAGCAGGCAACACTTCAATCAAGAACCTAGGACATTCTGGACTCCTCACAGCAGCGTCTATTCCTATATCAGTTCAGAGCCTTGAGTTCGTAATCGCTTGCATTAAGCATTACAACCCGGCTACTAGGGAGATCCAGTCAGCAGACGGTAGATTGATTTGCAGTCTAAAGCCTGATATGGTAAAGGTGTTTTTCCATTCCCCCGTGGCCTGAAAGCGTAACTCTTTCAAGGGATGAATGTGAAAAATGTGGAATATGCATAAAGATAAATATAGCAAGAAGATTGCACAGAGATGGATGAAAGAAAAACATAAGACATTGCCCAAGAATGTCGGGCGAGGAGAGTTCAAGGACGAGGTTGCCATCATCATCACTTTGCTCAACAGGGTCACTGGCTCAGAAGACGCCACCAAGTTCCAACCTTGGATGTTTTATGCCATACCTCACATCATGAAGAAGACCGAGTTTTATGATTGGCCTACTTTGATTAGTGACTGCCTACATCAGCAAATAACAGAATATTTCCAGTTTCATGTATTCCACATGGTGTCATACCTAGTCTACCTGGTGGCCTATCAAGGTCAATTCAGAGGGTTGAACACCGAGAGGATCGTTAAGCGTACAACACATATATAACTATTATCCCCAGTTGGAATTCATAAAGTCGTTGCACCACTACAAAAGGGTGAACGAGGCATTCTTGATGTACACAGTGCGGGACTTAGACAACGAATTGCACGTCCGCATCTCTTCAGTTGCTAGGGCAGCAATGGCAGAATGGGCGGATTGGTTTGTACAGTTTCCTACCTTTACCTATCTTAGGGTCTATGGTTATTCAGGTGCCCCGCTCATGTTGCCAAGGTATCCGTCAGATGAGGTCATCTTCATGGAATTCTTGAGGCAGGCTCACGGTGTTCACACAGTCTTGAGGAATAGAAAGAAACCCTCTCTTCACTTTCCATTAGGGTTGGGTATTTATACATGCAGGACTGCTACAGATGCCAGGACAGTTGGGGAAGAGTTAGATAAATTCGGCCTCAAATCCTACAGCGAGAGGCGATCATTTGATCCCCATGGTGTCTATGCTGGCCGATTGGAGAAGAACTATAATCACATACCCGCACTTGAAGACTTTTGGGCTAACTGTGCAGATGAGTTTGAAGTGCGAAGGTGTAGTTACAGCAGGCTAACTCTCCATCAGATGAAAGATTGTTTAAATGAAGATATAGAAGGACTCTCTGACGATGATGAAGATGTTCTTCTACCGATGTACACTCAAAAACGAATCGAGGATCAGCCTCTTCTACAAGTTAATTGGGCAAACAAGGAATCTCTTTCAGTTGAAGACAGGACAAGACAAGTCATTGAGCATAGTAAGGTTTTCTTAGTGCTTAAAAGGAAGAACTCCATTCCAGTAGCAGAGCCGCCAAGGATAATTCCCTCTTCTTCCAGAACACAGTCAAAAGGAAAGGGTAAAAGTCAAGATGGCGTCAAAGGTTGTAGATCAAATAAAAATGTAAAAAGAAGGTTGGATTTCTCTCAAGGCATAATCATACAGGAACAGCCTACAGTTGATTCAGAAGTTCCTCATGTCGAGCCCATACCTCAAAATGAAGCAGAGGAGCCACCTTCAACACATGTTTCCGTACCTTTGACGGGTTCTTCACCAATTCACATTGATCTTGATATCGAAGATGATGAAGAGATTGCAGCAGTACCTCCTGAGGAAGTTAGTAAAGATACTACTGTGTCTTGGCTTGAGAACTCCTTGGGAAGGGTTAGGAGAAGGCCTTCATATCAAGTGAGTGTTGATGATCTCGATAACATCTATCAGGAACCTCCTAAGAAGAAGGCAAAGAAGCAAGTTCACTTTGATAGGAATCCTGATAACGAGATAGTCATAGAGACTGCAGTGCCCCCAAAAGATAAGAATAGGGATGAGGTGAATATGAATGATTTCGTCATGGTCAAGGCTAATCTCGGTAGAAATACCAGACATGCAGATTTGAGTCTCTTCAAAGTTGTATCCAACAACCTTCATGAGAGAGTGCTAAAAGATGGAGAAGACAAGGCAGCCCTCAAGGCTGAAAATCAGCAGCTTAGACTTTTTATTTCTAACCTTGTTCATGGTTCTTCACAAACAACCCAGTTGCTGCCCCAGGTCTTGGAGACACCAGCTGATCACCATCAGTTAAGACAGCTGGTCATATGTGGGAAAGAGACTCAGGAGTGGATCGAGAGCTTCATTATAAGAGGAAAGAAGATCTTGGCTCGGATGTTCCAGTTGAGAGAAAACGCTCATGAACTTCGTCAAGGCATCCAAGGATTTGAACAAACAGTGGCTGAAGTAAAACCTAGGCATGAGATTATCATTGCTGATTTAGACACAGCCTACGGTTCAGCAGTTTCCAAGGAGCACAAAAGACAAATCCTTGCTTGGAGAGAGCGTCATGTTTTCAAAGTTAAAACTTATGAGAGGATATCCGAAGAATTCATCACCTACAGACAAAGGGTGGTTGAAGCTCTTCTTTTCATCAGTGAATTCGTCATAGAGATCCCTTCTCAGTACAGTCTTGAAGACGGTTCCTACGTCGGACTTGAGGAAGTGCAAAATCAGTTCCAGAATGTTGTTCATAGTTGCAGTCTAGTTGGCGGAAGGATAGGCCATATTTCGGTGATGTCAGCAAAGTTCGATAAAGCGGCCAATGAGGTCGAAGATTTCCTGAGATCTATTGCAGATGCTGAAGATATTCTTGAAAAGCGGTGTTTTGCTGTTGATGGCATAGATGCACCGAATCGGGACACAATCTCTAACTTCCTAGCGGATGTGATCGAGCTTTAAAGCAGCTTTCTTCTAGAAGCTTTCTTTCCCGCTTTCTTTCTATTCTTGGAATAATCCTTATCCATTCTTTGAGGATAGAAAGAAGATAAGATGTAATAGTTGGCGTTTCCCGCTTTTTCTGCTTTCTAGGGTTTTATCTTTCTAGATTTAGTAATAAAGCTTGCTTGCTGAGCAAGCCCTAGATTGTGAAAGCAAGGAGATTTTAGGGTTCCCTACTCCTCTGCTTGTCTATAAATAAGAGTCTTTGCTCATTTAGTTTTCTTTAACCGTGCTAGTGAGAACAAAACGCTGAGCCTATTGTGCCTTCTATTTGTTGCTCAAGTATTGTTCATTTGTGTTGTGATAAGCAAATTGTTGAGCCTCTTTAGCCAACAAGGAGTTAGTGAGATTGCTGTTTTCTATTGTGTTAAGAATAAGTTTGCAAGCCTCCTTAGCTGCAATTTCTTGTTCAAGGCATGTTAGAAGTGAGCTTTGTTTTAGAGATTTGAGTAATAAAATCGTGAGCCTCTTTTGCCTTGGTCTAAAATCTCAGATTTCCGTTATCAGTGTTCTACTTTTATGATCTTTATTTCAGCTTGCAGTGAAGTGTGTAGGTGTTCGTTGAAAGAGAGATTATTGAAGTATTTTTGTCAGAGAATCTACCTTGTTAATTTCTAACTTCTCTTGCTCTGCTATTACTTGAGAGGTAGGAATGTCTTTAGTTTAAGTTAGTCGTAGTTGAAACTTCTTATCAGAAAATCTCAGCTGCGGCGTTTGTGTTTAAAAAACCTTGTGCTCTAAGCTGATCAAAAAGATAGGCAACTTAGTTTTAGTTTACTTTCTTTCAAACACCATCAGCAAGAGGGAGCTTCCCCTCCTAATTTGAAGAACAGTTTATCTGTGCATAGCTGTCCGTTTTCAAATCCGCATTCCAGAGGTGCGAATTTAAACGCCAACACATCCATGACAGTCATCCTCAGCGTTCTCCTGCTGGCTCAACAATGTAACAATCAAAAAGATCATGTGACAAAGTGATCACCGGCGAATGTCAGCACAGCACAAAGAGGCAGTTATGAAAATCATCAAAAATGATTGTCCAGCATGGGAAAAGGCGCCCTTGTCAAGCAAAGGCGCCCTTGAATGGAGTGGTCAAGATGTGACCCGTTGAGAAATGTCGCCTTCAAGAGATCTCTTCGATCCCATTGCAGCTCGACAACGAATCTGTCAACAAGCTTGTGAGATGAGTCACAAACAATTGCAGTGATGGATCAACTGAACATGCCAATTGAAGGATAAATCAGTAAGATACAAGCTAAAATCGCCCCTGCTGGCCAGGGGCGCCCATCTTTTTAAAGTACCTGATGACCCTATTAGCAGTTGCTATGTATAGTGAACTTGTTCAGCTATCAGCCAATCCCTCGACCAAATCAAAAGCACTCTCATCAGACCTACCAGGCAACTGGTGGAAGCAATCAAGTAGAAAATGTCCCAGAAAGAGACTAAATGAAAATCATGATAAAACGTGCTAAGGCATGGGAAAAAGAGCCCTTTCCAAAGAAAGGCGCCCTTTATTTGGGGCCCTTGAATGCTATCAAATGGCAGAAGGTTCTCCAAGATAACCTTTACCATTTGGGTTAATCTCAACGACGAAGTTGTAATCATGGGAATCCGACGAGGCAATCAACCTAGAACGAGGATCAAAATGGAGCATCTTTTAGGATGAAAATCACTGAGCAAGAAGGCAAAAGCGCCCTTTTCAGTGAGGGGTGCCCTTGCAATAAGGAACCTTTAACTAACTTTTGTAAACTAAAACTCCAGTCGTCTTTTGAGGTGCAGAGTTGGTTACCTAATGAGACATCAAACGAGATTATTCGATTCTCCAATCAACGGGAATTCTGAATCAAAGCACGGGAGGTCAGAATGAAGAGATTGAAAGAACAAATATTAAAAATGACTTCAGGCAAGGAAAAAGCGCCCTTTCTTGAGAAAGGCGCCCTTCTTTTTAGGGTCACAAACTCAACTTTCTGGCTTAATGCCTCCTAGGCAGGTTTTCTCAGCACAGATCCAGCTACTCAGTGAATCTGTCGTCAACTTCTCAGCACCGTTTGATCAACTTGAAATGAGGGGCAAACAGAGGTCATTCAAACATGCAAAATGATGAAAAAGAACTCAAACTCAAAAGGGACGCTTAAAAAGGTCAAAGGCAAGTTTGTTGACTTCAGTTAAGATATTTTGGAGGCAAACTTGGCCAACTCACCCACAATCAATGGAAATCAACCTTTTGAACTCCAGATCAGGCCAAATGAGCTTTAGATCATGAGTTAGGCTCCCAAACATCAAGGATTCAGGCTTGAGTCTATATGATCAAGCCTAGGCGTCCATTATGCTCATTTCTTTTTGTAGGTTGAGGGTTGGAACAGCAATAAGCTCTCCAAGGACGTTTTTCAAGATCTGAAGAAGGTTTTTCAATCATTCTTCATGATTTTTCGAAGATCAGTGACAAGGAAAGTTTGTCTTTTCAAAGGTTGCATCCAGCAGAGAATTTTCTCAGAGAGGGCAGCAATAACTTATATTCTTCCTCTCATCTTCTTCTTCTATTCTGTCTAAAATTCTTGCATGTCATAGTAAAAAGCAGGGTATCACAGATCTGATCAACTAGGTATGATAAGCATAATTTTCCAAAGAAACCCATCTCTTCAAATTTTTCAAAATCAGCAAAATTGCTGCCCCTATTTTTAGGGATTTTTCCGGAAGTCATCAAATCAAAATTTCAACGAACTGGGTTTGTTCAACTTTGAAGCACGAACAAAACCCATGTGTCAGAATTTTTCCGAACAAATACTTCTCGATAGGCAACGCTATTTTTAAGGGTTTTCAGAGTTGTCTAAACATACCCGTGTTTACAGTCAACAGGCGAGTTTTTCTTCACAGAATGACAATTTGGCGTCCTTGGGCTCCAATTGAACCAGACCTTGCACCAACAACTCTCCAACCAGATCTTACACATATTGCTGGAGAGCAAACAGACATCATCAGCAGTCTGCAGATTTTTATCTTTGAAAAGAATACATCACCCGCTCAGTGGAGAGCCGCAGCAATTACTTTGGACAAAGAAGAAAGAAAGGCTGATCTTGCAGTTGAAAGACCAGTATTACCTTCACCCACGTGGCAGTAAGCACCCTAGCTTACCAGCTGCAAAGAGGTCATTCCAAGCACAGAGCTGCCAAAGTTACCAAGAGCAGCAGCTTGCGCAAGGAGAGGAGATGCCACGTCATCAAAGCATTGACTATCCAGAAGCGGAAGAAGTCAACACATGGATCAAGGAGCTGTTGACCAGAGGTGGTGAGGTGTGAAAGGACACCTAGGCTGGGACGTCCTAGTCTCTAAGAAGGCATTTATGATTAACAGTTAGTTAACTTGATGACTTATTACAAGTTAACCAATTGTCCCTTGAATCATGCATGTCTATCTCTATTTATGGGGTGGTTTGTTTTGACTTCCATTGATTGTGGATGTTTGTTTTGACTCCACTAATCATGGATGACTTGTCCCATAAATCATGGATGTCTATCTTAGAGACACCTAATGTATATTAAAGTTCACTTTAGTCTTGTTTCAGTTAACTGAAGTAGTTTTCCAGTTAATTGTTTGTTCCTCCTTTTTAGGAATAAATCTTGCTTGATTGATTGGCAAGAACTAGTTAACTCAAAGAGACTTTAGGGTTGCCTACTCCTTTGAGTTCTATAAATAAGAGCCTTGGGCTCATTATTTGTTTAACCTTTACTTGCTATGCAAAATTGTTGCGCCATTGTTGCCAATAGCTTTGAAAGCGAATATTTGTTCATTCTTGGATGAGAGTTCATTGGTTGATCGTAATTGTGCATGATTTCGTGCCTTTTCTGTCCCAATCTTTGTAATTCGTTCAAAAAGCTTGAAGAAAAGAAATCAAAAGGCACATGCAATTTGATCTAAGGATTTGAGTTCTTCCATAACGTCTTTGTGTTTAAATAGCTTGTTGTTTCATTTCCCTCCTCGGATAGGGGTTCCTCCTCATTGGATATCTGTTATTAACGGTTATCGTTTGTTGTTGTCTAATGGATTGTCTTTCAACCTATACTTCGGATAGGGGTTCCTCCTCCTTAGCAAGTTTGTCGATCAAGACATCATAATTTGTTGTTTCTAGTAAGTTGTTTCCTAGCCCATACCTCAGATAGGGATTCCTCCTCCTTGGCAAGTCTCAGATCCATCTTACTGTGAAGAGCGTTTGCTTGTATAAAACCTTATCCCAGCGTATATCTAAGAGTTCAGAGCCTCGGCCATATTCTAAGGAGACGGCAGATTCAAGTTATCCAACCAATCCATTCCCGCTCCTATGCCCTCATGCTCTGTTTACCTTGAGATAGGATAGATTAAAAGCTAGAATAGTCATAGTCAATATCTGCCAAAACTAGAGAAAAAGCTTACCTACGGTGCATTGTGTTTGTGCACCCTTGTGTTCTACTGCTAAGTACAAAAAGATAGGAACCTTAGTCTACTCTACCCTCTCTTACGCATTACATCAGCAAAGAGGGACTTCTCTTTAAATCACGAAGAAGTGTTGCAAAACATTTGTAATAGCTGAACATTTACAATCAGCACTCCAAAGGTGCTAATTTAAACACCAACATAACTCATTGCAATTATGTTATACTTGCAAACTTCATATTGTAATGAGATCTCATTGTAACACCTTTGGTAGTACCATCGGTGATTAGCTCTTGTGCTTATTTTCTTACCCCACTCAACAGTGGCGCTCCTGTTGAATAAGTGGTTGAGCTTTCTTTACTTTCATGTTATGCCCACTAATAAGCAGATGAGCTTTCTTTACTTTCATGTTATGTCCATTGCATAAGCGGAGGATCTTTCTTTGCTTTGGTCGGCTAGCCGCCAAGTGCTTTCTTGCTAGTTGTAATTTCCCGCTAAATAAGCGGAGGTTTCATTTCATGCTTTGGAGATTACATACTTACCCCACTAAAAAAGTGGTTTACTTTAGCACTTAATTGTGAGTTTTACCACCTTATGCTCTCACCTTCCCCACATCAAGATCTGGGTGATCAGAAAGTGGAAGGTATTTGCTTTTAGGTTGTTTTGATTATCACTCACCCCACTGAACAAGTGGATGTTTTTAGTTAATGCAATGTACACCTTACCACCATATGCTCTCACCTTGCCCACATCGGGATCTAGGCGATTAGAAAGTGGAAGGTTGTTTTATTCAGTTGATTATCATTGTTATTTTGGCTAACGTTAATGGGTGCAAAATTGAAGAAATTTGTGGTGGATATTACAGTGGTATCAGAGTTGGTCATCCTGCCAACCTGTGTCTCACATTGCTTCCAGCTGCTAAAAATTGTCTATGAGTGACAGAGAAATCAGATACTATAACCGTGAGCAGAAGAGACAGTTGTTTCAGACTCCAGTCCTAGTTGAGGAAACCTTTTCAGAAGTTCTCAGAGCCCGTCAGCAGCTAGAGGTTGTCAATGACAGTTCAATAGAGATCATGGCCGAAAGGGATAAGGGACCAGCCTAGCCAGAGAGTCTAGATACTAAGCAAAGAGGAAGTTTGATGTCATGATGGACATGATGTCACAGTTGTTGGCTAAGATGCGCTAGAATGTGACTCCTACACCTCTATGTTGTGAGCATTGGTGATACGGATGCAATTCTGGGCATTCAGTGGCTTCGATCTCATGGGGAGATCACTCTAAACCTTCAAACCATAGAGCTGAAGTTCACATTAGAAGGGAAGAAGGTGGTTTTGAGAGGGACGTCAAATGGAAGCCCTCGCATTGTTTCATTCAAGAGGATGGAACGATTGATTCAGCATGATATGGTAGAGTTGTTAGCAGAGTGTGTGATTATGCCTTCCAATCCTTCAGAAGAGAAGAGAAACTATCATCCTAATGTGCAAGCTTTTCTCTCCAAGCGAAGCAAGGTGTTTGGTGGCATTCCACCTGGGAGACCTCTTGAAAGGAGGATTGAGCATGTGATTGAACTTGAAGAGGGTGTCAAACCAATCATCACTACTCCATATTGACATCCAAAAAGGCAAAGAGATGAGATAGAGAAGGCCATCAAGGAACTCTTGGATATGGGTCACGTTCGCCCAAGCAAGAGTCCTTTTGCTTCTTCAGTGGTTTTGGTGAAGGAGGATGGCACTATGCACATGTGCATAGAAAACTAGGTCCTCAACAAGAAAACTATCAAGAACTAGTATCCTATTTTGAGGATTGATGAGCTCATTGATGAGCTGCATAGAGCAGTTTACTTCTCCAAGATAGACCTTAGATCATGCTATGATCAGATCAAAATGTGAGGACATTGAGAAAATTGCTTTCAAATGTCATTTTGGGTATTATGAGTTCTTAGTCATGCCATTTGGGTTGACTAACGCACCTGCAACCTTTCAATCTTGCATGAATAGGATGTTCAATAAGCAATTGAGGAAGTTTGTGCTAATCTTCTTTGATGACATCCTGATTTACAATAAGTCATGGGAAGAGCATCTGAAACATTTGGAGGAGGTTCTTAGCATTTTGGAGACTAAATCTTTGTTTGCCAAAGAATCCAAATGTGAGTTTGGGATGACCGAGCTCCTCTATCTTGGTCATGTGATCAGCTCTAAGGCAATCAATGTGGATCAGGAGAAAATCAAGCCATCTTGGATTGGCCACCACCAAAAAACCTCACTCAGTTGAAGGGGTTTTTGGGTCTTCGTGGGTTCTACAAAAGGTTTGTGAAGGGATATTCTCAAATGGTTGCTCCTCTCACAAATCTTACCAAAAAGGGGGCATTCACTTGGTCAGAAAAAGCACAGAAGGCCTTTGATCAGTTTAAGCACCTTATGAGTTCATGTCCTATTTTGGCCATACCAAACTTCTCCAAGCCATTCGAGTTGCAGTGTGATGCTTCGAAAGAAGATATTAGTGTTGTTCTAATGCAGGACAAGCATCCAATTTGAAATATGCTAACCAATTTTTTTGTTGAATTGCACAACACAAACCAGCACTTGGCCAACTTGATTAGCGTTAGCTCCACAACCAAAATCTATCAAAGCAACTCTAACCAAGAATGCGCCCTAAAACCACTTAAGGAAGAGGGGCGGGCATATGGTCAGAGGATCCCTAGGATTCAACTTGATACATAAATTGAATACAACTGAACTGAAAATAAAACTCAACGTCAAGAATGTGCACTCAAGATCCTAGTGAGGGCGAGGTGCTAACATATGACGGAGTAATTAATAGAAACTGAAACTAACTGATTCCTCCGCTGCGGCAGGCATCCACTTAAGAGTGGGGATTCACCACTTGATAGTGGGTACAAGAGAGATACAAATTTAATTCTCCACACTAGCGGTAAACCATCCAGGGGTACTTAATGTGAAATTAAAGAAATAATTGCAGCAATAAAGGACTGGAACAGTACTACTGTTTACAGTCTTACAATATGGAAAAAGAGCTGCAAATTACATGAAAATTACAATAGATTCAAAGTACCATGATACTGGATGATTCCATGTTAGACATTAACAATAAGTGATGAAGAAAGGACTAGAGATTCAAACTTAAACAAGTTTGATGTAAAACAACAATTCTGGAAATGAATAACCAGCAACTGTGAAACCAATTAAATGCTCATAACTTCACCAAATTACCTCCGAATTGAGTGATGTCTTTTGCAGAAGCCTTCTAGGAGGTAGGCGCCCAAAATCAGATCACAAAACAGCATCAAAACTCAGCATATAATTCTAGCACGAATCTCAAGGCTTTCAAGAATGGTACGGCCCTCCTTGAGGGGAAATTTTGACATTAAAAATCAGCAACTCAAAACTAAAATCTAAAAACTTGTGGAAGGGGTCGCCCAAAGCATAGAAATCAGATTCTTAAATGCCCAAAACAAAATAAAAATTACTCACAAAGCTGTATACAAATTCGACTTTCAGTTGTGACTGTATCAACAACTTCAAAACTAGAAATTTCATCAAAATCTTCAACTGTTGAGTTCAATCTACTAGTCTGATTTGAGAAGCAGCAAATGTCCAACTAGGTGTTGTATTTCAAACAAGAAATTGGTGAGAGGCCAAGAGGTAGCATCCTCGAAGCAAAATATCAATTGTCATTTCGACAACATAACTTTAGCATAATTTCATGGATACCAAATGCTGGAGCAAGCTTCACTTTTATAGAAAAGAATAAAACTCGTCAACTTCCCTTCAAGGCACGCCAAAAGCCACAAGAGAAACTTTTCAAATTTCCAAAGTTTATAATTCCTCAAAAAGGTGTCCCACTTCAAGGCACATAAAAACTTTATTAAAAAATATTAAAACACCTTAATGAAGGCATCCCACTTCAAGCCCCTCTTTTAAACACAACTTCAAGTTATTCCACTAGGCCAAGGGGTCAACTGCAAATTATAACATTAATGCCTTGTAATTAAAAACATGCCACAAATACTGCATATTGAAGTTTGCATAAAAAATACCAACTGCTCCAACAAGAAAAGAACACACTGAAGCACTGCCAACAGGACCACTGCTATAAATAGTAAACACCCAGAAAAATGCCTCAAACCTCCAACCAAGGAAACCCTAATTTTACCTCAACGAGCCTACGGGCCTCCGGAATAGGCTGAGAGTAATCGAAAGTTGAGGGGTGTAGAAAGGACGTACTCCATTTATGACAAAGAGATGCTTGCTATCATGCACGCCTTGGCCAAATTCTGGCAGTATTTGGTTGGAGGCAAGTTCATTGTGAAGACTGATCATAACAGTCTTAAGCACTTCTTGCATCAGAAAGATCTCAATGGCAGACAGCAGAAGTAAGTGAGTAAGCTTCAAGCTTACGATTTTGAAATAGAGTATGTCAAGGGGAAGAACAACATAGTGGTCAATGCCTTGTCAAGAAGGCCACATTTGAGCTCATTGATGGAGATTACAACTGATTAGGAGCAGTTCATTGCAGAGTATGCTAAGAACTTCGCCACCAACATAGTTGATGGTAACTGGCATGCTGAAAGGTACAAATTGGTGAATGATTTGATATTGTACAAGGAAAGAATCTTCTTGGTGCCCAAATCGAAGCTCAAAATGAAGGTGCTCCAAACATTTCATGACATGCCCTTGGCTGGTTAACAAGGTTGTTTCAAAACTTATAAGCAGATTCGGAAGAGATTTTCATAGAAGGGGCTCAAGGATGAGGTCCTTTGCTATGTCAGAGAATGTCAAACCTGCCAATAGAACAAAAATGAGCACACTTTTCCTGCTGGTTTGTTGCAGCCCTTGCCCATTCCCAATCAAAAATTGGAAAGTATCTCCATGAACTTCATTACAGGCTTGCCTAAGGTGCAAGGGAGAGTTGCATATTGGTGATTGTTGATAGATTGACGAAGTTTGCACACTTCTTTGCCATTACTACTACATTTATAGCAACTCAGGTTGCTGAATTGTTCTTCAAAGAGGTGTTTAGATTGCACGGATTGCCCAAAAACATTGTGAGTGATAGGGACAGCAGATTCCTAATCACGTTTTGGCAGGATATTTCAAATTGAGTGGTACGGTGCTCACCCCAAGCTCTAGTTATCACCCACAGACTAATGGGCAAACCGAGATTGTGAACAAGTGGCTTGAAGGATATCTCAGAAATCATGTTTCCGGACAGCAGAAGGCCTGGGTGAGATGGCTCCATTTGGGAGAATATTGCTATAATTCTTCATATCACATGTTTATCAAAATGTCTCCATTCATGGCCTTGTATGGGTACGAAGCTCCTAGGTTCATTGATCTGGCTTTTTGTGATAGTAGAGCTCCTCAAGCGAGGGATTTGTTGCAGCAAAGCCAAGACATTTTGAAATCCTTGAAGGACACTCTCCAACATGCCCAAAATCAGCAGAAATTGTATGCTGATCAGTAGCGTATTGAGTGTGTATTCGAAGTTGGGGATATGGTCTATCTAAGATTTCAGCCATATAGACAACCCACTCTCAAGAAGAGTGAAGTGGAGAAGCTTAAGCCATGTTTCTATGGGCCTTTCAGGATCTCTAGGAGAGTTGGAGAAGTGGCTTACAAGTTGGAGCTACCCGAGAGTAGCAAAGCTCACAATGTCTTCCATGTGTCATGCCTCAAAAAGGCACTTGGACACAATGTTAAGTTACCTCCATTGGATGAGGCACAGTTGGTTTTGGTTCTAGAGGTAGTAATTGATTTCAAAGAGCGTTCCTTGAGGAGAAGGTCCATCAAAGAAGTGTTAGAATCTAGCAGTTGAGGATGCTATTGGGGAGGATGAGTAGATTTTGCAACATCCAAACATGCGATTGCTTGGGGACAAGCAAACTTGGGGAGGACTATAATGTCCCCTTCTCATTCCTAAGCTTTTCAGTGACCATTAGCCTATTTCCGGAGTCTTGTAGGCTATTCAGAGGCATTTCAAGGGATTCCAAGATTCTTGCAGGATTCTTGCTAGCATTTTCAAGGGGTAATTGCAGAGGAATGTCAGATTGTTTCCTAGGTTTTTTTGGGTTTTTTGTGATCCTTGGTGGGCAGTATTGTTATTTTTAGCAATATCTATTTTTAGTAAATTCAGCTACATCTCAGTTTGGGCTAATTTGGCATTTGGACACACTATTTTTAATAGTTTTCTATTTTTAGTAAGTGTTATTTTTGGTAGATATACAGTGTAGACAAAACAGGTGGTGGTATGAATATCAAAATTCTCTATTTTAATAGAAACAGTAAGCTTTCTTGTCGTGGCAGCAAGACTTTTCTAAGTCCTCAAATTTTGATAGCATTATAGACTAAAGGAAAAGAGGAAAAAGATTTATGTTTCCTTTCCTTGTGTTCCATCTTCCTCATCCTTTGAGCACCCTCGGAATGATATGAATTTTTAGACAAACAAAAAACATTATTAATGTTTATGGGAAACATAGTCCCCAATAGAGTGTTTACTACAATGCTACCCACTCCCAAAAGTTTGATGGAAAAGAAAAGCAGCAAAGAAAGAAGCCAAGATCTTCACTAACACCGGGAAGCAAAACCCTATGAATCATAGTCCTCAGTCAAACTAAAATATCAAGGATAAAGAGAATATATCAACTAACATTTCAAGTCAGGTTTTCATAGAGATAGGGTTCTCACCAAAGAAGGTTATCCTATTAATTCAGTTTTTGGTCGTGCAAAATTTACACAAAACAAAATCAACAAAGTACAGATAGATTTCCCAATGATATAACTAAAGTTCCTTAATTTATGCTAAAGATCCAAATCATGATCTGTGAAACATTTACAGAAATATTTGATTAGTTAAAGCTTATAATTAACACTTAATTTCAACAAACAATCAATTTTACATTTAGCTTTTATATGATAATAAAATGCTCTTTACATGAGAACAAATTTTAAGAAAAAATTAACAAAAGCTATCTAAAGAAAGAAGTTTCACATAGGCGAAATTTAGTGTTGTCTCCATAAAATTAACATAATTCTAGATTACTTGTTATAGTAGCCTTAAAATATTCTCTTTAGAAATAAACTGGAAGCCTAGGTGCAAACCAACATCAGATAAAATATTATGAAAGGTTTGCATTTGACCAAACATCACCTAGCTGCATCCTCAAGGTTGGTTGTTTCACGAACAACAATTGGTGAAGGTGTCATCACCTCGGCAACAATCTTCCCATTTGTTTTATGAAGCAACATCTGTAGCTCATTAAAAGCCTGCCATAGGAAACATGGAATGGTCATTAGAGTTCTCTATATCACTTTCTTTTTGGATGTTAATCAAAAAGTATCTCTTGAGATCCATCACAAAACAAAATAAAACATAATTGCTACCATTCCAAATTCCAGGCCACATGGTGATCAAAAACTTTTGAAAGTCAATGTTTAGTTCTTCCTATATGGTTATTTTCAAATTTTTCTCAATAGCATGACTTTCTATTATCTATCCACATATATGTCACATGCTTTCCAAACTCAAAATGCAATCATAGGTCATGTGTCTATTCAAATGTTAGGTAACAAACAATTAAACAAGTGAATGACTGATAGACTAATATTAAGTGTTACGCAACTATGATGGATAGGGAAGTTAAGGCTTGGTCTTAAACTGAAAAATATTCAATTACATTGACTATTGTACATAGTTGCACTCTCATTAACAATTATTTTTCTTTTAGTATCGATGTAATCAATATGGTATCAAAGCCAAGTCAATAAGACCTATTAACCTTGAGAGTAGGGGCCAAGCAGCATGTGTGACAAATGTTCAAGGAAAAGAATAAATTATAAAGCAAAAGATTTAATTTTATAAATTTACAGGCATAATCAGCCATGACACAAAAACATAGTTCAGTGAAGTAGTCAATATTTTTTATTGTAGATAATAGGTCATTTGTGGGTTAGGGTTGTCTTCTCTGACTTTATTTGATTCCCTAATAATGTTTTCAAGGTTCAAATAGATCCAGATGCTATCCACGGACAATCGCTTGAACTGGATTGAGATAGCAAATATGTGTTAAATACTGAATAAAAAGAGAGCATTTTAAGCAGAGATCAAATAATTCATTCAAATGTGTTAAGAGGTCATTGAGGGGCATTTAGTTATCACTGAAATCCTAGCCATTTGGTTTCCTCAAAGGATTCATTCCTATCCTAGATTATTTCAATATTACCTGCTTTCATACCAAGAAAAGATGTAAGACAATGCAGAACCACGGATGACATTATATGGCAAAAAAGGGTCTAAAGCTCTAGTTTTTCCATAGCAGAGAACTCTGGATTAAAAAAGTATGTTTGAGGTCCACAAAATTTGTTCATATAGGTGGTACAGAACAAAAGATGTATTTTGAAGGGAAAAAAGCCCTTTAGATTGCAGTTCAGAGGACTATTGTGTGTGATTTACAGAATTTTAAGTAGCCAACGGTGGTACACTCATGCCCAAAAACACTCTCATGTCAAAACAAAAACTGTGACAAAGTCAGGCCCTTAAATTAGGTAATTGCAGGCACAATCTTCCAAGTGCAGAAAACATTTTTCTCTCTCAGAACAGAGACATTTGAGAAAGCTATTGATAGTTTTAAAGGGATGAAGAACTATGTCATATTTGCAAAAATGTAAAAATATTTCTTCTGGAGCATCACCGCAAACTCCTAGTTGCTGATATCACATTGGTTTGTTCTCTCACAACAAATTCTGTGAAAAGTCCTTTTTATTTCAATCAAGTTCGTGCAAGGACCATTCACACTTGTTACAATTCAAGTATGCAGCAATGTCGAGAAGATTGGCTAACCAGATGAATTATAAAAACCTCATGCAAGCAACAGAAAAGATTGTTTACACAAAGGTGTTGTGTACTGTGGTTAAAGTTGAGGGCATAATCACAGTCAATAGCTCCTTGGAGATGTTGAAAGATTAATAGATAGGCAAATAGGCTCAGAGCATTTGTGAGAGACAACTGTACTGGAGACTGCAGATAAATAAAGGTTAAATTACAAACCTGGAGATATATAACCTTTTAAGAAAACAATCAGTATTTTTCATTTTTGTAAACATCATCTTTGAAGGTTTATAGTATGTTATAGTAGGGGAAATCAGAATTTAGGAAGTTGTTAAATGAAACTCAAGCATGCACATCCAATACCATTCATTGGCAGAAAAGACACCAACCGGAACCAAGACAATGAAAGGCTCGTTTCCATGATACAACATGGCTTCCTTTCACAAATAACAAAGAAAAAATAAACAATAGATCCTATGGAATAAAAATCTCCACACCATGCTTGTAGACTCCTGCTATATTAGATTATGACTCTGTATCTTTGATTACCTTTAGCATGAGATAAAATCAATATAGATAATTTATTTAGCAAGCCACATGTAAAGTTTGTGACTTTTGACATGGCAAATACAGTGGTCAATAAGCCAGGAAAAATATGCTATCAAATGTTTATCTAGTAGAACTATTCTTCTAATGGGCATTTATTGGTGTAGGAATGATATGGACTCACATTAGCATTTTAATTTGCACCTTTCAATGCGACAAAAATAGAATAAATGTGCAATAGAACTACTCTTTGAATTGGAAGGGAAAGTTTCATGTAAACAAAAACTAGCATAATTTTGAACAATATGTAAATAATATTTACAATTTGTATTGGTGTGTTTTGGGGTGGTATAGACATAGCAAATAAAAGCAAAGGTATGTCTTTTTGGATTCACCTAGGGAAAAGGGTTGATATGCATTTCAACTCAAAACAAAAGAGTTTTTTATGTTTTTTTTACTACGACTAAATCCTACAACTATACACTTACATAGGACAAGGATTTAAAGAGTACAAGGACACAAGGATTGAATAAGCTTAAACATAAAGACACAAACACTCCAGTAAATTATATTACGGAGTCAATACAAAGCCACAATCTCCAACTTCAAGTAAACCTACAATACAAAGCTTGCAAACTTGCTAAAAGCAAGTTAACCTACCTCAGCACACATACACAAGACATTATAAGCTAAACAGAATAGTTGCATTCAAAGTAATAATGATTGACCTAACACCTACTGCAACATAAAGATTTAAGTAAATGCCAAGTGATATTCATCTTATAAAAGCACAAATAACACATTCAATTGGACACTTCAACAGCAATTTAGAAGCAAAATAGGTGTTAACTAAATTCTATTGAATAATACTGAATTTTGGATTAACAATATTGAACAATAATAATAAGAATACTAGTCCTTCAACCAAGTGCCAAGAGAACTCATTTATAATGTTTTACAAGACATTGCATAAAAATAAATTTAAAAAACTAACTAGAACTTCTACCCTAAGAACAAATGGCTTGCATGCTTAATTACAAAATTCTATTTAGTCATTCTAAATATGAGCTCTGTCAACAAGAATTACTACAAACTAACATTAGAATTCACATCTCTTGTATGATAAGAGATCCAAAAATAGACTCATAAAAGTAGAGAATTCTCAAAAACCACATCAAGCAAAAATTAAAGACAGCTAAAAATAGCTCAAGCTATAAATAGCTTTGCCTAAAAATAGACTTCTCAAAATGTGCTCATCTCCTTAATGATAACAGCTAGAAAGAAGAAAATAGACTACTAACACTAACTTTGGAATCTTTTTCTCTGTTTTATTCATAATGAATCCCTTGAAAAGATCTGAAACTCTGACAATTCACTAAATCTTGATTTCTTAATTTCAAAAAACCTTATTTTATTGATTTGATATCAAACCCTCAAAATAAATTGATAATTTTGAATGCTTTGAGACCTTAGAGCACATGGAAATAGCACTTTGCAAACATACCAATACGATCAATGTCATACACATTGATCTCTAATTTTAACCAATTAAGAGGATGTTGAAATAGTGATCAAACCCTTACCAGCTTTGCTTAGCCGGAACAACTGCATGTCCGAATAGGCTGAAGCTTAAAGGTCAATCTATTCTTCAACTTCAACATTTGCTTGAGCATTTTCATCAATTGAATCTTGGTCTAACAAACCCTCAACATTTGAATCTTTAGACATTGGAACATCATCAAAGTATACATGTTGAAGAAAAATATCAATCTCTATCAACAAACTTTGCCAATTCTCCTCAAATGATGAACAGACAAAATTTGCCAATTCTTCTCAATGATTATTGTGAACCTTGAGAGGAATAGGCTTCTTTAGCCTCATCAAGACAATTTGCTTCATAGAATCCATCGAATAGGGGGAGAAAGCAAAAGCGGGAACCTAATCTTCTAATATTTGCATTTCCTCTTCCTTGATGTCTTGAAGAAAAATATCTACTTTCGTCATCAAATTTTCTCTCTTCTATAGATACTACTATAGTAACTTGACTAGCTTGACTAATTTAACCTTCCTCTATTTGGTTTTGTGCAAGACCTTCGAACAATCCTTCATAAGAAAAAAGGAAACAACCTGATTCATCATCTTCTATGGTGTCTTCTTGCTTAATAATAGGAATTGGAACACAACCTTGTTCTTCAAATGCTGATTTCATCTCATCCTCGTCAAAGAACATATGCCATACTTGAGTAAGATTAGGCTCTTCACCAATCAATGGCCCTCCCTCAGCCTTAAATAATTTGAGCAAAGTAGGCAAAGCACCCGCTTCTTGCGGATACTCTTCTACTTGTAGTTCTTGATCACAAAGTTTCCATCAAGTTCATCTAGTAGACATTGAGGATCACCGAAAGACCCTTGTTTACATTTGAACATAGATGAAAAACTTTGCAAGTACTCATGCATCAAAAATGGTGGCAAGTTACTCACCAAATACTCGTGACCAAGTTATCCAAAAACTCATGGTGATTTTTTATGAAATATTTGCAAAAACACACATTTTTTCCCTAAACTTGTCAAAAACTCATTTAAATGCAAAAATATCAAAACCGATTTTATATGAAATACGAAAAAATGTTAGGGTTTTTTGTCTATTTTTGGAATGTAAAAATAAAACTAAGCAACTAAGGACACAACAATGAAAATAAAACCGTATGTCATTTACATTTGCTACAACATTTGTGCCCCTAACTTCGAGCATCCTCACCCTGTATATATGGCATGCAAGCACAAATCATGCAAACTAAAGCATTTAACCTCAATGCCACATTCTTTGAAAGAGAATTGAATCAATCAAGAGACAAAAAGAACCTTCAAACTCTTAACAAAGACTAGAAAAAAGATGGGACACAACTCTTCATATAACTAGTTATGCCTCAAATTCTTCTATATTGAATGAAGTCAAGTGAGCACCAAATTGGTCTCTTCCCAAAGTAGGAAAGTAACAAAGGGATTTGTTTGCATTGTGGGGAGAAGTTATATAGTGCCATAAGGAAAGTGTCTTTGTGAGTTTATGTTAGACTCGTTGAGCATGGCAAACTCACCAAACTTGTAAAAAACCAAAAAAACTGTAACTTGTTAGACCCTAAAAATCCAAAACAAACACAATGAAAGGAAATAGAAATTGCTTGCAACCATGAACAAAGTCAAAAAGATATCGTCAAGAGCAAAAAAAGAACATTGTAGCAAAATTCAGCCAACAAATTTGGGCAGCAAACAGTGATTAAAGTGTGCATGTGCAGATTGTAGCAACTCATGATGCATTTGGAGCAGCCCATGCTCCAATTTTGATCATCAAATTTGAAGAGGTATATCTTTATTTAATATTTTTCCTGTTTCTTATTTTTTCACATGGAATTCTATTCTACATTTCTTTTTTCTCTTTCCATTTTAAATGCATGGAAAAAGAAAAAAAAAAAGAGGGAAAAATGAAGAGAACATATTATCTTCATTGTTCCCTTTCCATTCCATTATTCTTTTCTTTCTGATTTTTCTCTTTTTCACTACAAAGTACAATGTTAAATAATTTTCCCTCTATTTTCTATTGCAGTCTACATGCAAATCATAATAATGTTGCCCACAATTAGAAAAGACATATGTTGAAAACATACCACCCTAGGTGCTAAGAAAGGAGAGTTCATTTGTAATCATTGCAAAATGATAACTAGTGGAAGCATTGATTACCTAAAATTTCAGCTGCATGCATACCTAGCTGAGATGCTTCTTGGTGCACACAACTGCCAAATTAAGTTATACAAGAGGTTAAAACTCAATTAGAGTCCTTTCAGGAAAAGGCAGACCTTAAAAGAGGCAAAGAGAAGAGATGGCAGTTATAGGTCAAGGAAGCTGTTCTACTTCTACAATTCCTTCATTTCTGTAAAAGTAAACAAATCTACTGACAAGAATTAGAGACTAAGGGTTCGATATATATTCTCAGATTCCAGAATTCTACCAAGATCCTAAGACACAGTTTTCGACTTCCAGATTTGTTGATTTAATGTGCTGAATGCAGAACATTATCCGATTTCTATGTCTGCATATCAAGGAATGGATTCGCCATAAGTATGAGAGAAAACCCTGTCTCTAAGAGACACGTCTCATGAGAGGACGTGTCTCCACAAGTGGAGACACGTCCACTCATGGGACGTGTTCTTTAGAACGCGGGTTTAATATAAACACACAGTTAAAGATCTGATAGTATAACACATATATACTAGAAGGCGATTAAGAATATAAATTTCGATTTAGAATATAACATCAAATATAATTCGGATTTTATACTCATAAATTTGTATGATATGATTTCCAGAAAAATAAAGATAAACTCGTATTGGGTATGAATGACGATGGTGCTTGCAGCAATCGTCCTCCATATCTGACCAACGCTATCATTTATTAACACTCCCTCTTAGCTAGGGAAGATATTTCAAATCAAATAACTAGAGATATCACCTTAACACGTGATATCTAAGACATGGTATGATTTCTCACTATTGTCAAGTCACATGACATTCTTCATATCATATCTTTACTATGGTATGTGCACTGACATTAAGTCACATGATGTCTACCATAATTCATGGCATATCCATGGATATAAATATCCACCATGATTATCTCTTAAGGATCATAATGATCTACAAATGATATCAAGTCCCATGATATCAATAAGAGATACTATCATGACATGTCCATTAATATCAAGTCACATGATATCTATCATGATAGTTTAATCATTGTAGAGTCGTCACTTTACAATGTCAATTACAAGTGTTCATTATTAGAAAGATCGTCACCTTTCAATAATGCACACAGGGGGAGTAGGCCCATAAAGTCATGGAGTCACACACATGACAAAAGAGTTTACACATTAAACATCTTTATATATATTAGTACAATTTATAAACAATTTGTATTTCAAACATAAATAACAAATTACATTTCAACCATACCAAGTTTCTTCCTGAAGTGTTCCACCTTGATTCGGGAGAGAGGCTTGGTGAGAATGTCTGCAGTTTGATCATTTGTATTGATATACTCCAACTGAATTACTTTCTTTTCCACCATATCTCTTACATAATGATAGGGGATCTCAATGTGCTTCGATCTATCATGAAAGACAGGATTTACAGAGAGTTTGATGCAACTCTGATTATCACAATGAATAATTGTAGGATTCAAGGGCTCACCAAAGAGTCCCACAAGCAATTTACGAAGCCAAACTGCTTCTCTTGCTCCCATTGAGGCTGCAATGTATTCAACTTCTGTTGAGCTCTGTGCAACTGAAGATTGTTTTCTGCAAATCCAGGAGATCATAGCCGATCCTAAACTGAAGCAACATCCTGATGTGCTTTTTCGATCGGTTACACTTCCAGCCCAATCTGAATCAGAGTACCCATGAAGATCTAGTTGATCATTCTTGTAAAGAAGACCATATCCAATAGTGCCTTGAAGATATCTCAAAATATGTTTCAAAGCCATTAAGTGAATTTCCTTTGGCTCACGCATAAACTGGCTGAGAACATTCACTGCATAGCAAATATCAGGTCTGGTGTTAACCAGATACATCAAGGATCCAATCATCTGTCTGTAAAGGGTTGGATCTGCACACTTGGATTCTACTGCTGCTTCTTTCAATTTGTGAAGGTTGGTTTCCATCGGTGTAGACATCGGTCTACAATCCAACATTCCAAATCTTTTTAGAATATCAATAGTATACTTCCCTTGGTTTAGTATAATGCCCTCTGATCTCTGCCATACTTCTAAACCTAGGAAGTAGTGTAGAATGCCTAAGTCTTTCATGTCAAATTCAGAAATTAGATCCTGCTTCCCTTGAGCAATGAGGTGATCTTCACTTGTTATCAGCAGATCATCAACATATAAAATAATTATTAGCATATCACCTTTGATTACCTTGAAGTAGAGATTGGAGTCGGCCTCATTCTTGGAGAATCCTAATCCCAAGAGATAGCTGTCAATTCTTTCATACTAGACCCTGGGAGCCTGTTTAAGTCCATAAAGAGCTTTCTTTAGTCTGCATACATGTGAGTCAGGTTTATGTATCACAAAACCTTCAGGCTGTTCCAGATAGACTTCCTCTTCAATGGTTCCATTCAAGAAGGCAGTTTTCACATCCATTTGATGGATCTACCAACCTTTAGCTGCTGCAATGGCTAACACTGCTCTCATTGATGTGTAACGGGCAATAGGTGCAAATGTTTCTTCGTAATCAATGCCTTCCTTTTGAGAAAAACCTCTTGCCACAAAACATGCTTTATGTTTTTCTATACTGCCATCAGCAGCATGCTTGATTTTAAAGAGCCATTTGGAAGAGACAACAGATTTCCCTTTTGGTCTAGGCACTACATCCCATACATCATTCTTTAGAATGGACTGATATTCCTCCGTCATTGCATCTTTCCATGCTTGATGTCTGAAGGCTTCTGAAACACTGACAGGTTCAGAGTTTATGATGTCGTTCATAAGAGCAACATAGCTAGAGAAGCGTTTGGGTCTTTTGCTCTCCCTGAACGTTCCTTTAGGTGCCGCATGATTCTCTGCTTCTTTGATCATCTTCTTGGCCCAAAGTGGTCTCTTTCTGCCGTTGACATCTGTATTCTCATTTGAAGTAGTAGGAAGTTCATGTGATATTTCCTCAGGATGCTCCCTCTGAATCTCAGGAGCAAGATCCATTTCAGGTACTCTAGGGGAATAGGTTTCAGTCTCACTAGAACTTCTTGCCCTCTTGAATGCAATGTCTTCTTCAAAGATAACATCCCTGCTCAATTCAATTTGTTTCCGCCCGGGTATGTATATCCTGTAGGCTTTGGAGGTTTCACTATATCCCATGAATATCCCTTTCTTTCCGGAAGGTTCAAGTTTGAGTTTCTTCTCCTTGGGCACATGAATATAAACGGGACAACCAAAAATCCTAAAGTGACTAATGTCAAGTTTTATGCCAGTGAAGGCTTCTTCAGGAGTTTTGTTGTCAAGATGAGAATGAGGACATCTATTTTGGATGTAGACAGCAGTCCTAGAGGCTTCAGCCCAGAAAGAGGTTTCAATGTTTTGGTCAAGCAACATTGCTTTGGCAGCTTCTACAATGGTTCTATTTTTTCTTTCAGCAACCCCATTTTGTTGAGGGTTGTAAGCCACTGTGAACTCCCTCTTAATTCCAGCACTCATACAGAATTCCTTAAAAATTTCAGAGGTGTATTCTTTCCCATTGTCTGTCCTTAAGGTTTTTATTTTCTTTCCGGAGAAGTTTTCAGAGAGGGCTTTAAACTCTTTGAACCTTTTGAGGATTTCTATTGACTCTTTACATTTAAGGAAATAGATCCAGGTTTTCCTAGAGAAATCATCTACAAATATGACATAGTATAGAAATCCTGCTTTAGAGGGTACAGACATGGGTCCACATAAGTCTGAGTGAACCAATTCTAACACATTTAGGGTTTTGCTCAAACTATTTGGAAAGGACCCCTTTGTATTCTTTCCTAAGGCACAACCTTTGCAAGTTCCTTCATGAGATGGTTTTAACTTAGGTAAGCCTGTTACAAGTTTTCCTACAGAAGGTAGGGCACGGAAATGAAGGTGTCCTAATCTTCTATGCCAAATCTCATTTGAATCAAAGGTGTCAAGGGTAAGGGCTTGATTGACTTCAGTGCAAAGTTTGTAAAGGTACCCTTGTCTCACACCTATGATTTGGGCTTTCTTGATTGTTGAGTTCTTAGGCCATGCTAGAACTTTCCCATCCATAAAGGTAACTCTATAACCATTGTCTTCAAGGGCAGAGATGGATATAAGATTCCTTTTTATTCCAGGTACAAATAAGACCCCAGTGAGTTGAAGAGAGAGACCAGATTTCAATGAGATGGAGCAAGTTCCAACCCCTTTTACTTGATGTGTAGAGTCATCCCCAATTGTGACATCTTCATCAGATTCTTCAGTCATAGTGTCTAAGTGTTCTCTAAACCCTGTGATGTGCCTCGAAGAACCACTATCAATCACCCAATTGTTGATATTGTTAGATACTTGACTAGATAAGGCTGAATAGAACACAAAGTTTTCAGATTCATGATCTGAATTTGACTTTCCTACTTTGGCAAACGATGCTTGTTGCTTAGATCTGTCAAGACACTTCATTGCATGGTGGCCATATTGATCACATCTAAAGCATTGTATTTGAGAGATGTCTTTCTTTTTAGAGGATCCCTTTCCATTGGAATTTCTCTTTCTTTTAAAAGATCCTTTCTTGTAGGAGTTTTTCTTATTCCTTTTATTAGACGATGTGTTGAGTACATGAATATCTTCATCTACGTTTTTCTGTTTGTTTTCTTTTGAGGAGAGCCTTGTTTCTTCTTGAAGGCAGTCAGTTCTTAGCCTGTCAAACTTAGGGAGTTTGGATCTTGCACTTATTCCTTGAACAAATGACTCCCATGAGTTTGGTAGGCCTCCTAGTGCAATTAGAGTTAATTCTTTGCTATCAATCTGATATCCAATTGTGGATAATTGATCTCTCAGTTCAATAATCCTCATGAAGTATGCATTAATGGACTCTCCTTTGTTTATTTGAGCATTGTTGATTTTCCTTTTTAAAGCAAGAGTCCTGCAGGTGTTGTTGATCTCATAAGTTTTCTCAAGAGATTTGAACATATGGTATGCAGTTTCATGTTTTGCTAGGATGGGCACTATATGATCCATAACTGCATCTACAAGGATTTTCATGGCCTTTTCATTGTTTTCCACCCATTGAGTTTTCTCAGGTTCAGACTTAGGTTCCTCCAAATTTTCTCTCACAAGTGAGTCTAGCTTATGTTCCTTAAGGATCATCATGATTCTAAATTTCCATGATGTGAAATTGTCTGCTCCTGCAAGGCGATCTTCAAATCTGATCACACTTGACATTGTGAAGAATGTGAGTAAATTCGATTTTTAGAAAATACGAATTTTCTAGAGCAAACTGAAATTAGATTTGTTTGGGATTCGCACAACGTGGCTCTGATACCATGTAAAAGTAAACAAATCTACTGACAAGAATTAGAGACTAAGGGTTCGATATATATTCTCAGATTCCAGAATTCTACCAAGATCCTAAGACACAGTTTTCAACTTCCAGATTTGTTGATTTAATGTGCTGAATGCAGAACATTATCCGATTTCTATGTCTGCATATCAAGGAATGGATTCGCCATAAGTATGAGAGAAAACCCTGTCTCTAAGAGACACGTCTCATGAGAGGACGTGTCTCCACAAGTGGAGACACGTCCACTCATGGGACGTGTTCTTTAGAACGCGGGTTTAATATAAACACACAGTTAAAGATCCGATAGTATAACACATATATACTAGAAGGCGATTAAGAATATAAATTTCGATTTAGAATATAACATCAAATATAATTCGGATTTTATACTCATAAATTCGTATGATATGATTTCCAGAAAAATAAAGATAAGCTCGTATTAGGTATGAATGACGATGGTGCTTGCAGCAATCGTCCTCCATATCTGACCGACGCTATCATTTATTAACAATTTCCTTCTATTTCAAGCTCTAGTCCTGGCCCTAGATTTCATCAATTGAGATTAGATTTATTTATTGTACCACACACTTATCCGAATTCCATAGCACTGCTTGAGAGCACGTGTTGGAATAGAGACAAACATAAAGCAGGAGGGAGTGCAGTTGGATATTTTTGGTTCTATTGTTTGATTTTGTTTCACACGGCCAAGTAATTTGTCCATATTTTTGTTTGGAAACATATTTTTTAATTTATTTGTCTCTAGAATTTTAAAATTTAATGGTTTTTCAAATTGAGAAGACCTTTTTTTGTTGTTTTAGATCTTAATGACAATTTAGTAAACGTTATTGCCTTTGGGGCAAGGTTCAAAGCGCCTAATTGTTAGAATATGTTGTCATTGATGTCAAAGGCACATCATAAATGTCAAGGAAAAGTATGGCACGTTAAAGAGTTATATGCATGTTTAAATTAAATATTTAAACATTGAAAAAAAAAGATAATGTGTATGGGCTGACCCACATAAAGATGTTAAAATAAAGATTTAAATTTCCCAAGCAGCCGACCTCCTAAGCGGCTGACTATTTCAAGAAGGTCAACTCCTTATTAGAAAAAGAATAAAATTTGGGCCAACTTCATGATAAGTATATGGCCGACCTCCTTAGATTGAAGCACAAAAGAATAACATTAATATAAGTAACGTGACTTCCAGATAGAGATATATGATTTAATCAATGAGGGCCGATCTGCTTAAGGACAGCGATCAGATTTGTCAAAGGAAGCAATTAAAATTAAGGATTATTTTTGAAAAGGCAGCAATTGTTTCTAGAAGAGGTGTGATTCCTTGTAGAGATTTAAATTTTGGTAAAAGACACAACCTTTCATAATAGACATATCTAATGTGAGAATATATAAAGAGATAACATTTGTGAATTCAAGGCAAGCAATCCAATGATTTATTTTTGAGTAAAAGGAGAAAGAAAAGAAAAGTATGAAGTGTGAATCAGATTTGTATTGAAAATAATTGTGTAATAATGTATGAAGACATGTGCTAGAGATTGGAGTCTCTAGTAGGTTGGCGCCTACAAGAAGAAGAAAAGAAGATATGCATATATATATATAAGCGAAATTGTGCCATGGATTTCTCCTGCTGGGGTTTCCACATGAATCATGTGTTCTCTTTGTGTTCTTAAGTGCTAGATTTTGCATATGTGCAATTGATGTGATTAATTGAATTTGAAAAATAGAAGTTTATATTATACTAATTCACCGGCCTCTCCCGCCCCCCTCTAAGTATCAAATCCGATTCCTTTGAATATAACCTAACTGCTAGAAGGTAGATTTGAGAAGAGCACTAATGGTCGAACAAGAATTTTATGGATTCTCATCAAACAGGGCACCATTGTTTGACGGAACTAATTATGCTTTCTGGAGCTTATGAATGAAGACATATCCTAGTGCCTTGGGATATGACATTTCGCAATCTGTGGAAGATGGATATACTATACCTACAACTCGGCTTACGGACAAATATGCTAAAAGAGAAAGTGAAAACAATTCAAAAGCTATGAATGCCATATTGTGTGGATTATTAGAAACCGAATTCATAAAGGTAATACATTGCAAAACTACAAAGAAAATATGGGATAAGCTAAAAGGCATTTATGAAGGGGGTGATAAAGTGAAAAAGGCTAAGCTTCAAGCCCACAAGGCAAGATTTGAAAGCCTCAAAATGAGAGAAGAAGAGAACATAGCTGAATATTTTCTTCAAGTCAATGAAATTGTTAACACGATGGTGGGACTTGGTGAAACAATCAAAGAAGCAACTATTGTACGAAAGATATTGAGATCTTTACACATGAGGTATGATTCTAAAATCTCCGCAATTGAAGAAATGAAAGACTTGGATAATTTGACCAAGGATGAGTTGCATGGCACTTTAACTTCCTATGAAATGAGGATTGAAGATAAACCATCAAAGTGTAACGACCCTTACAAAATTTCACAACAATTTCCAGTTTGACAATGTAAACATATTGTCAAACAGTTCCCATGTAGAGTGCTAGCATTTCTTCAAACAGATACCAAGCAATGGACCTACAAACAAGATATATAATATTGCAATTATTATGGAACCTTGAGTATACTGTTCGCTAGAATTTATATCAGAATTATGATAACTCGGAATTTCACCAATTATAATCAATTCAAATCAGAAGCCATAATATGTTATGCTGCTATAGATGTTTGACAGTAATATTTTCCCAAAGTCTGAGATATCATTACATATAATAATTATTCCTATGCTGGTCAAACTCACTAATAAATTTGAACCATTTTAAATAATATTTTTGACAGCTGCTAATACACAAGGTACCTTTATTTTAATCACTCCATTAGATGACTTGCCACAGCTCAAGGAAGTCCCATGACCCTTCAAATGTCACCCGCTAGCTATAGAATAACCACAATCTTTATGTGATTTGGTTACTAATGGAGTTGGCTGTGCTGACTACATGGGTCTCCACGTCATCCCCAGAATCTTTAGATATGCCTGATTCCTATATGGAGCGGTTGGCTAGTTTTAAAGTAGTGAATGAATCAAGTGGTGGCTAGTAATGTATCAGCACAAGACCCAATAGCTTTCAAATAAAGTCTATGCTTCCCCTTTTGATCACCATGTAGGACTCCAGGAAAGTGGCGATAAATTAAATTGCTATGAATGAGGCAAATAATGGCGACTATGAGAGTGGATGAAACTCCTTCAAATTTATCATGTTGATTATGTATGAAGACTTCTATTGACCTTGCTAACCAGTAATTACTTCCACATCCCCACCTTAGACAACCTCCTTGATACAACAGAGTTAATAAAGAAGACCCTTGTATATGAGCACACTCATTAATCTTGCGATGGGTTTAGCTATTCTCTCATCCTTAACCTGTTGCAATCAAATAAAGACTTCATGAATGCATTGAAACTGCCTTAAGCTTGTACACAAGAATAGAACAAATGGCCCAAGGACAATAATATAAATGTGCTCATTCCAACAGGCAATTAATAAACTTCACTTCAGTAGATATCACCCCATAAATCTCCATCTACAAATAATAATAAACTAGATGACGTGAACTTTGAAACTGTAGAGATGAATAAATATCACCTGGAAAGTCCACCTGTAGATAACCCAATATTCGATAACCAAAATCTATGCAAATAATCTTCGAAACCTGAAATTTGTTTCGGAAGGAAACTTCACAAATTTCTTCAAACAATTGTTATCGTGCAAAGCAAGCAACCTGTATGATTCCTCCTTCTAGCTAGGGAGGAATATTTCACCACCGAAATTGGATACCCGTAGGAATTCCCACCTAGGGTTTCAAACTGCGAAGAGCTCCACCAAAATACCAAATAAAATTAATAAACAAGAATAATGAAGAAATGAGCTCACATCCCTTTTTATAACCATCCAGGAATCCCTTTTTAAATTTCCCACCAAAACATATTACCACTTTATTATAAAGTGACTTTATAAAATATCTTTTAAATATTTCTTGTTCGTCACTTTATAATAAATCATTAAAATAATTAAATAAGTGATTGCCAGTTTGGCGAGCCAAAAAATGGGGCCATTATAATCCTCCCTTCCCAAAGATTGCTTTTCCCCAAGCAAACCACACCTATACACCATGGCCAAACACTGGGATCCTAGATGAACCTATAAAATGCTTTGCCAAAACTCTACTAGGTCAACTTGATACCACTAGTACCAAAATACTCAACAGCTCTGTCAATCCCTGTTGTAAAATGAAGCAATCTACCAATCATAAAAATTCTCGGATCCCATAGCCAAATTGGAAGTCCATCATTCCCAACACCTGCTAAGTTTTGTTGTGCCACTCTGATAACCATTGGAATCCAAATGAGCCAAGTCTCTGATTCTTGTTTTTGTGAGCGACCATCTAGAGGAAGCAAAGTAGGAGAATTGCAAAATTTGGATTCATCTTTTGAAGATGGAAGCACATCATGCCAGAGCAAACTAGGTAATCCCTTGTCCAACCCACCTTTATGTGTCATCAAGAGCTTGGTCAATTCATTCGTATGTGGGCTGAAAGAAAATTGATGAGCATACCTCACTATGCAGTCAAGGTGAAATTCACCCACTTGTGCCAATGGAAGACCTGAATAGTCACATGGATTCCATATCTCATCATTCTCATCACATGAATTAGGAGGTGTCTCACATCTCAAATCACGTAGGGCAGATTTTGCATTAGCTCTATAAGCCTCCTCTGCAAACCTGATGGCCAGGTCTTTGTCTAAAAGCAAATGGAGGTAATCTGATTTCATTACCTCTAAAGCATGTTTGATAGTTTGCAAACTTGGGATAGAAGCTCCAACCGATACCCCTTTCAACCTTTCTTCAAATTGAGTTGACCAAAGGAAGTATTTGACGAATTTGTCTGTGCTATGCAGACTTGGGATAAAAGCTCCAACCGATACCCCTTGCTACCTTTTTTCCTGCGAGGATTTCCACGTAAATTGTGTGTTTTGTTTGTGTTCTTAAGTGCTAGAATTTGCATATGTGCAGTTGATGTGATTAATTGAATTTGAAAAATAAAAGTGTGTATTATACTGATTCACCCCCCCGCCCTCTCAATATCACGGTGAGCTTAACACTAATGATGAGGAGATAAAGGGCCCAATTTTGAATGTGAAGGTCATCATTAATGAGCAATATGAGATATGGTGGAAGAAGGGATGCACCAACATATCTAAAGGTTGGACAAACATGAATCAACTTCCTTGTTTCTTCCTCTTGTAGTATAGTTTTCCTTTAATCCATTGATGCTTCAAGAATGGTGAAAAATGTAGGTTTTCTTTGTGAGAATTTTGAGGAAGTCATACCCAAGGTCAATGAAGTTAATGTTGTGAAAATCATTACAAACAATACACCAAATTATGTTGTTGCAAATAGAATTATCGTGGAGAAGCATTCATCTATTTTTTGGACTCTTTGTTCTACTAATTGCCTTGACCTTATACTTAAGGATCTTGGCAAACTTCCATGGATCAAATCAATTATGGACCATAGTAGAAATATGTGCAAATACATATTCTCGGAACCCCTACAAAACTTTGTCTTTTTGTCAAGTTTGGAATAAACATGTCATTTTTGTTGTCTTTGTAAATTTTAAGTGAACAGATTAAATGCACAGAAAATATTTCAAAAAACAGAAACAATAACACAGCAGATACCCTGGGAAAACCCTCCTCTTGAGGGAGAAAAACCCAGCAACAAAGATCTCACTCATATTTAATATAGTAGTGGCAACAACTCACTTTACAATGAGGCCGAACACAAGGCCAGAAATCAGAACCTTCACCAGATACAAGGAACAGATACAGACCTCACTTTCAGACAGTATAAGTCAGACCTTCAAGAGTATTCGCAACTCAGCATTAGATAGTCTTCAATCTGTACTGGAACAATTCGCAATTTGTTCTTGAAGCGCCTGAAAGAATTCTCTTGGCAGTTCACACTTGAATGATTTCGCACTTATTCGCTCTTGACAAAATTCGCAATCTCTGAACTTGATGATTAGCAATCTGCTAACAAGGAATTCACACTTGCAAATAATTCGCACTAGAAGATATATCACACATGAAGGTAGTTTGCACTTTCTTGATGATCTTGCAAAGGACGGATGATCTTGTATATATACAACTTAGAGAGGTCGCACCTCTTCATATCATGAGGTTGGCCAGAATAAGCACAATTACAAATCATAAATGATGTCGGCCAGAATAATATTAATTTCAGATCATAAAGGATGTCAGCCTCAAGTGAAATCGTAAATAATACAAGTGAGGTCGGCCACCTCATAAATATTAGACAATAAATTAAATAGCCGACAGGCTATCATGTAATTTATGTTTCCTTCAATAGAGCTGGAAGGATCACCTGTAGCTGTATTTATCATTAACACTCCCTCTCAGCTAGGGAGAGAACTTCCAGCTGCACAAAATCAAATCATCTCAAATCAGATATGAAGAGAAGAATATCACCTCATCGTGATATTAGATATCGTCTCGATATCAACCATAGAATGGTAAGTACAAGTGTTCATCACTTGCGTGATGTTGTCACCTCAACATGACTTTCACCATGACTCTCTCAGAGGGTGAAACACAAGTACAACACATGTCATGGAGTCTCACACATGACACCCACCATGACTCAGCTCAGAGGGTGGAAACAAGGGCTTTCACCTCAAATTCTTCCGTCTCAGAAGAAAATGCATTAGCAAGGGCTTGCACCTCAAATTCTTCCGTCTCAAAAGAAAATGCATTAACAAGGGCTTGCACCTCAAATTCTTCCGTCTCAGAAGAAAATGCATTGACAAGGGCTTGCACCTCAAATTCTTCCGTCTCAGAAGAAAATGCATTAACAAGGCTCACTGATACTGAGACTCTTACTCAGTCAAGGCTGGATTCTCCACCATACCAAGCTTATCTCGGAAGTACACAAACTTTATCGGCGAGAGGCTTGGTGAGAATATCGCCGTCTGTTCATCGTGCTAATGTACCTCAACTGCTACCTTCGCATTACCATATCTCTCTAATATAGTGGTATTTGATCTCAACATGCTTGGATCGTCATGAAACAGGATTGACGAAGCTTCACACAACTCGATTATCACGGAATGATAGTAGGCTCCATTGATTGTCCAAACAATCCCGCCAGAGCTTACAAAGCCTATCCGAGTTGCCATACAAGGCACCGTACTCAATGCTGATGATTCTGCTGCACCGGAAATCATATATCCCAGCTGAAGCAACAACAGGTGCTCTTCGATCGTGACACAACTTGTCGAATCGGTGAAACCATGTAACTCCAAGTCATCAAGTATACCTCAACCCATATCCAAGCGTGCGCAAGTATCTCAGATATGTTTAGCTGCAACAAGATGTATCTGTCTCGGATCACACATAAACTGGCTAAGTGCACTTACTGCATAGCAAATATCAGGTCTAGTGTTAACTAGATACATCAAGGATCCAATCAGTTGTCTGTACAATGTGGGATCCACCAAATCTGAACTAGCTGCAGCCTCCTTTAATTTATGAAGATTGGCCTCCATAGGTGTAGACATGGATTTGCAATCCATCATGCCAAATCTCTTAAGTATATCAATGGTGTACTTCCCTTGACTTAGAATCATACCATCTATTTTCTGCCAGACTTCTAAGCCAAGGAAGTAATGCATGAGCCCAAGGTCCTTCATCTCAAATTCAGAAGTCAAATCCTTCTTACATTCAAGAATCAGGTGATCTTCTCCAGTGAGGATCAGAACATCAACATATAAAACCAAAATTAATGCATCACCATTGATTACCTTGAAGTAGAGATTTGAATTAGCATCATTCTTTAAGAAACCCAAGCTTGATAGGTACCGATCAATCCTTTCGTACCATGCACGAGGAGCTTGCTTAAGACCATACAAGGCCTTCTTCAGCTTGCAAACATGAGACTCCTTCCCATGAATCTCAAATCCATCAGGTTGCTCTATATAAACCTCTTCCTCAATCACTCCATTGAGAAAGGTGTCTTCACATCCATCGGTGAATCTTCCATCCTCTAGATGCAGCAATAGCAATGATGGTTCGGAGTGTAGCGAACAGGAGCAAAAGTCTCATCATAATCAACTCCCTCTTTCGAGAAAACCCACGAGCCACAAATCTTGCCTTGTACTTCTCTATGCTTCCATCTGCAGCATGCTTAATCTTGAATAGCCATTTAGAAGATACCACAGACTTGCCCTCGGGTCTAGGAACAATATCCCAAACATCATTTTTAAGAATTGACTGATACTCCTCTGTCATAGCATCTCTCCAAACTTGAAGACTAGATGCTTCCTCAACACAGGTAGGCTCAGATTCTATAATCTGACTCATCAAGGCAACATAACTGGAGAACTTATGTGGCCTTTTGCTTTCTCTGAATGTGCCTCTAGGAGCTGCAAAGCTTTCAGCCTCTTGCATAGTGCGACTAGCCCATAGAGGTCTCTTTCTCCCAATAACAATGTCAGTAGGCCCATCAGTAGGTTCCAAGGGTTCAACTGGATCAAGATCTTCCTTTGGTTCCATAGTCTCCCTCTAAATCTCAGGAGTATGGTCAACTTCCATATCCTGAGGAGACTCTTCATTATTAATCTCCATATGAATCCCTCTGGATCTTCTGAATGCAATATCTTCCTCGAATGTGACATCCCTACTGATCTCTATCACCTTCTGACCTGGAATGTAGATTTTGTATGCTTTTGAGTTTTCACCGTATCCCACAAATATTCCCTTCTTGCCAGAAGGCTCCAGCTTGGTTCTCTTTTCTTTGGGAACATGAACATAGACAAGACAGCCAAAGATCCTCAAGTGACTGACTTCAGGCTTCTTCCCTGTAAAGGCTTCTTCTGGAGTCGTATTCTCCAGGATCTTATGAGGACTTTTGTTCTAAACATATACAGCTGTCCTGGAAGCTTCTGCCCATAGGAAGGTTTGCAAATCTTGATCATGGATCATGGCCTTTGCTGCTTCCACAATCGTTCTATTCTTTCTTTCTGCAACACCGTTTTGTTGAGGATTATAGGGAACACGGAACTCCCTCTTAATCCCTGCATCAATACAAAAGTTCCAAAAACTACCAGAGGTGTATTCTCCACCATTGTCAGATCTAAGGACTTTTATTCTTTTACCAGAAATATTTTCTACCAAGGCTTTAAACTCTTTAAACCTATCCAATACTTCCTCAGACTCTTTAGATTTCAAAAAATAAATCCAAGTCTTCCTAGAGTGATCATCAATGAAAAGAACATAATACAAGAAACCACTCGAAGAAGGAACAGACATAGGACCACATAAATCAGAATGAATTAGGTCTAAAATACACTTAGATCTATTTTCTCTACTATGAAAAGGGGCTTTTATGTTCTTACCTAATGCGCAGCCCTTGCATGTGCCTTCGTGCTCCTGGTTGAACTTAGGAAGGCCCGTCACCATCTTCTCCATAATAGGTAGGGCTCGGAAGTGTAAGTGAGCCAATCTCCGATGCCAAAGATCACAAAGACTTGAAGAGTCATGAACCAAAGCTTGAAGAGAATGTGAGCAAACCTTGTAGAGGTTATCATGTCTAACTCCAATTACTTGAGCATCCTTGAAGCTAGAGTTCTGCATCCACACTAGAACTTTGCCTTTGGAAAAGGCAACTTGATATCCTTTATCTTCCAATGCTGATATAGAAATAAGATTGCGCTTGATTCCAGGAACATAAAGTACATTACCCAAATGAAGTGATAAGCCGGAATCCAAGTGAAGTGTAGAGGTCCCAATTCCTTTCACGGAATAGCTAGCATCATCTCCAATGATGACTTGTTCAGAAGACTCCTTCACCAAACTTGATAAATGCTCCTTGAAGCCGGTGATGTGTCGTGAAGCACCACTATCGATTATCCAAGTGTTGGTGTCGGAGGTACACTACTTGATAATGCTGAATAGAACAAATATTCACTTGAATCCTTTTGAGGAGAGGCATCATCAACATCCGCAACAGTGACTTGTTGTTTAGGTCTAGTTGGACAATCCTTGGCGAAGTGCCCAAATTTGTCACACCTAAAACATTGAATCTTTGACATATCCCTCTTCTTCTTAAATGGAGGTGCATCATCATTTCCCTTGTCCCTATTCCTCTTGAAGAATCCTTTCCTTCCCTCTTTTCCTTTCTTCTTTGAAGAATGGGAGGCGAGAACATGAACATCTTCATTCCTTGAACTTTGACCAATGCCTCTTGCCATCAACCTAGATTCCTCTTGAATGCAATCAGATCTTAGGCGATCAAACTTAGGAAATTTTGACCTTGCACTGATTCCCTGAATGTATGATTCCCAAGACAAAGGCAGCCCATTGAGAGCAAGCATAGTCAGATCCTTGTCTTCAACCATATGCCCAATCGTTGAGAGCTGATCTCTCAAATTTGAAATCCTCATGAAGTATGCAGTAACAGATTCTCCCTTAGACATCTTCACATGATGCAATTGATGCTTTAGTGCAAGGGCTCGGCTGGTATTGTTGACTTCGTACATCTCTTCCAAGGTCTTGAGCATATCTCTTGCTGTCTTCAACTTAGAGATGATAGGAACAATATGATCCTTGACAGAGTCAACCAGAATCTTCATTGCTTTGATGTCTTTCTTCAGCCACTCCTTTTCTTCTTCCTCCTCAGGTTCAGAAATGCTAGACTCCACGAACTCACCCAAATCATTTTCACGCAAGGTGAGCATGATCCTAAATCTCCATGAAGTGAAATTAGTTGCACCTTCGAGTCTATCTTCAACCTTCAAGCCATTAACCATCTTGACTGAAGTAGATAAGTGAGCAACAAAAGGTATGCTGAATAGCAATAATCTGATCACGATCCTCAAACCCACTCTGATACCATGTAAATTTTAAGTGAACAGATTAAATGCACAGAAAATATTTCAAAAAACAGAAACAATAACACAGCAGATACCCTGGGAAAACCCTCCTCTTGAGGGAGAAAAACCCAGCAACAAAGATCTCACTTATATTTAATATAGTAGTGGCAACAACTCACTTTACAATGAGGCCGAACACAAGGCCAGAAATCAGAACCTTCACCAGATACAAGGAACAGATACAGACCTCACTTTCAGACAGTATAATTCAGACCTTCAAGAGTATTCGCAACTCAGCATTAGATAGCCTTCAAGCTGTACTGGAACAATTCGCAATCTGTTCTTGAAGCGCCTGAAAGAATTCTCTTGGCAGTTCACACTTGAATGAGTTCGCACTTATTCGCTCTTGACAAAATTCGCAATCTCTGAACTTGATGATTAGCAATCTGCTAACAAGGAATTCACACTTGCAAATAATTCGCACTAGAAGATATATCACACATGAAGGTAGTTCGCACTTTCTTGATGATCTTGCAAAGGACGGATGATCTTGTATATATACAACTTAGAGAGGTCGCACCTCTTCATATCATGAGGTCGGCCAGAATAAGCACAATTACAAATCATAAATGATGTCGGCCAGAATAATATTAATTTCAAATCATAAAGGATGTCGGCCTCAAGTGAAATCGTAAATAATACAAGTGAGGTCGGCCACCTCATAAATATTAGACAATAAATTAAATAGCCGACAGGCTATCATTTAATTTATGTTTCCTTCAATAGAGCTGGAAGGATCGCCTGTAGCTGTATTTATCATTAACAGTCTTATCAATGACAACCAAGTTTTTCTTTTGCCCAAATTGCAAGGATATGAAGTCATGGTTTAGGTTTTTGATTAACAAGGTTTGCAAACCACCCAAGGATGAGATATGCCAAATCAAGATAGGACTTGAAGTTGATAAAAACTCAATCATTCTCCAGCTCAAAACAGGCCATGAAATAGATGGCAACAACTTAAGTGACATGCACCTAAAGCAATCAGCAAACATGGAAGACTTATAAGTGATTTCCACTAGCATACAGAAAAGATACAAGTCAAAAATCAGTCGCAAGTCTAGGGTGGCATAACCCTCTTAAAAGTGCACAAAGATATAAGTTAACGCGGAAATGGGATTATAAAATAGCACCCAAGTAAGTTGGGATGGAAAAGTCATCTAATTGTTCATCATAAAACTCCAAGTATGGCAAAGTCTTTGTGAAATCACACCTGACAGATAAAGGTAAAAAGAGGCATGAAAATGGTACACATTTTATGTTGTTTTGCCACTCAGTTTCTCTACCAAACATAAGACAAGATGGCAATCAGTTAAGGTATTGGCACCTAGGAAAAAGAGGTGTGAAATAAGACTAAAATAGTGCAGCTTTTAGATGACGCAACCACCTAATCACTCTGCCATGCTTTAAAGCAAAAGAAAGCAAGGAGATAAAGCATGTAGTGTGTATATATATGAAGGATGCCATCCTTGTGATCATAAATAGTTTCATCTGATGTTCATGGCAGGAACAACAGGTATTTTTCTTTTTCTTTTTTGCAGGTTTATTAACTATTTCCAGCACCACGGTTAAAAGGATTACAAGGACAGCAGTCATAATGGCTTAGGCACAAGTCCATATTAGTTTTTTCATGCATACATCATTGGCTGGGTGGGCCACCTAAAAAAAATAGAGTTTCAAGCTGGTTTTTCATCAGGCATTGAAGGAGGGTTTGATTATGTTTTTCTTCCATCCTAGGATTCATCTTTTGTGATGCAGATTTGTGATTCAAATCTCAAAGTTTCTCTGAGGTTTTCTGTTGAATATATTGTCATTGATGTCACAAGAAATCAAAGTTATTAATTTATACATCTGAAAAATATGCACTTCATGGTTTATGCATATTGCATGGCACCCAAACAAAGGACTTCAGAAATAACCTGTGTGGCTGACCCATATGGAGATGGTAAAAGAAAGTTCAAAATGATAAAACTCCCCAAGCAAGTAGCATACTAGATGACCATTTCAAGAAAAGCATAAAATCTGGGCCGACTTCATAATATGGCTGACTCCCTTAATAAACTAAATTTACTTTGGCTGACTATAAAGAGGCGCTCAGATTTATGAAATAAACAGCAGCAATAATATTTAATATTAAAGGAAAAAGCTGCGACCCGATCATCCATAGAAAGCTGTGATTCATTAAAAGATTTATTCATTAATTAAAAGGCAATTACAAAGTAAAAAAAAAGGCAGCGATTGGTTTTGTCTTGAAACAACATATCCATTTAATGGACACATTTCCCACAATAAGACACATACCTTGACAAGATTAAAGGGTATAAATAGAGGTTGAAGGAGGAATCAATATCATGTAGAAAAATGAAATGTAATTCTGATTTATATTGAAGGCATTTGTGCAAAAAAAGGAAGGAATCTATGCTAGTGACAAGAATTAAATATTCAGATTCGACAAGGAAGAAATTAATGATTAATTCAGACTTGTGAAGACTATGAAAATATCTATAATTTGACCAGATTTATGTGAAAAGGAATATTTTATCAGCATTGAAATACTAATAGGTTGAAGCCTATTAATTAAGAGGTTGTAGCCTCTAGCTGGGTTGGAGCTCAGTTGGTGTGGAGAGATTGAAGTTTGTGTGGGGAAGTTGTAGCCTCCAATAGGTTGGAGCCTATATTTGTGTCAAGTAAAGATTGGAGTCTCTAGTAGGTTGGAGCCTACAAGAAAAGGAAACTATTTATATATATATAAGCAAAATTGGGTTGTGGTTTTCTCTTGAAAGGGTTTCCATGTAAAACGTGTGTTCTCATTGTGTACTTAATTGCTTAATCTTGCATATGAGTAGCTGTTATAATATTTTGATTTGAAAAGTAAAGGATTAATAGATACTGATTCTCGCCCTCTCCCCCACCCTCTCAATATCATATTGTGCTCAACATTTTCTTTGTCAAAAGCCTTGGCAATGGCTTTGACAATATTGATAGATCAGAGAAGTGGAGATCAGAGAAGTAGAATTTCACAATCAGAAAACTAGCATATCACTATGCTAGATTTCTCAACTTCAAAGCTTTCTTCTTCAAAACCCAAGGAGTGATTTTCCAGACTGTAGTGGATTCATCATATTCATCAAGTTGTCATATTGGCAAGGTACTCATCAGATTCAAACTCATAGGATTTTCAATTATTTTTAGAATCTCCAAGATAAAGTTTGCAAGTCAAAGTCATTTCAGATTTTTGAAAAGCACTTACATGGCAAAAGTTGTTATTTTTCCAAAGTGAATGGCTTTGAAACAATTATTAAGATTTTATTTCATCATTTGTTTTAAAATTATTTCCTCTTTTTTGCAATATATCATAAGAATCATGTCTTTAATAAAGATGAACACATGGGTTGATCAAGTTGATCTTCAAACTGTTAGAAATTAGGATCTTAGGATACTAATCATTATAAACAAGATATAAAATAAATAAAATGAGAATTATACAAGCATAGATTTAACATATTACACAATATATACATGGGGAAAACTCTTTCGAGTAAAAAACCCCATAAAGCATCATTATAGTAAACCACTTACAAATATGATCTATTCTAACATAGACCGAACCTGGGGAACACTTCTCCATACTTCCACATGGCCAATAATACCTCAAGTGCATAGTGATAGAACTCACTATCAATCTCCAAATTCTATATCTCTCAAATGAGAGATAACCTCCTTAAATATAGGAGAAAGGGTAGCATAATATCTGAAGGGGTATTAGTAACACCTATTCAAAATTTCATAAATAGTTAATAATCTAATAGTTATTAGACTATAATTATTTCAAATGGAATATGTTTAAGAAGCATATAATATATAACATTTACTAACCTTATATTAGAACATAATATAAATGTTATAAAGGTATGGCCCCTAGTAAGATTATGTTATAACACTCCCCCATAATGTTAATAGGAGGCATCACATGTCAATTTCCATAAAAGAAAAAATTAAGTACCCCAGTAACGTAGGTCTCCTTTGACAGTGATAATGTAATATTCCCCCTTAATTTTTTCAATTTTTAATCAGCACCAAACACCACTATTAGCGTTAGCTCCAAATAATAACCAACTTGAAAAGTAACCCTTCACCTTTTGATCACCAAGATCCCAATGTGGGCGAGGTGAGAGCATGCGGTGTCGGGGATCATTAGCAACTGGAAAAGAATTACAAAGTTGCTAGGCGGCTAGCCAACCATGAAATGAAAGTAATTACAAGAGTAGGCGGATAATCAACCTAAGCTCCACCACTTATTCAGTGGGAGCAAAACAAATTACAAATAATGAGATGGCAAGCCGATCATGAATCCACTCTACCACTTATTCGGTGGGGGGAATTATTAAACTTAAAGTGCTGAAATATAAATGTTTGTAAATAAATGACTATTAGTACTACTAACCAGCCTTACAATAAATGAATTTCAGCTACAAAACATGTCAGAAATAAGGCCAAATACAACCAATGATTAAGGACATTATCCTTAACTATTTACAATGATTACAATCAGATTTTAGCCTCTAAATATCAGAAAAACAGAATTACTTCAAGTTTGATTAGAAATAGTAAACACAGAAAATTAGACCAGCAAGTATGAAATTCACTAATATGGACGCAACTCCTTCAATGCAGCTCCGGAAGACTTCAAACAACAGTCAAATGAAGCCTCTAACCAAGGCGTCCAAACTCCACCGAACAAATGGTGCCAAAACAGCAAAGAGACAAGGCACGAGTCCCAATGCAACCAGCAATGAAGTGGTACGGCCTCCAAGAAGGTCGGCCTCTTCTAGGAAAATCAATACTCAGAAATAAATTCCGTAAACTTCCAATTATAGGCACCCTTCACAGTAGAACAGCATGAGCCAGTACCCAAAATGAAATAAAAATCGATGGCGTAGCTATCAGCAGAAATCTACTTCAGCCATGATGTTCAGCAACAGAAATAAAAAGATTATACAGCAGCAACCTGTTTATAGAATTCAGAAATTAAACTCAATTTGCACCTTTGTGTGAAGTATAGTCTTCAGTCACCATCTAGGAAGCCATAGTTTCAAGCCCGAAGAATGGCATAGAAAGCTAGAAGGTACACAACCCTCGTAGCAAAGTCTGAACTCAATTCAACAGCATAACATTATCAAATTTCCAAAACATGTGAAACAATGAGCAAGGCCTCCATAAATAATCTTCAATGAGCAAATGAATCAACTTGTAACTCCCCAAAGAAAACTCTTCAGCTTCCTCAAGGCGATGCCCATCTCCTCAAAGTTCTTTTCAAAATATTAAAAATACTTTTAATATCTCCTCTCTAGTCATCCACCACAAAGAGCAATTAAAACATTATTAAATATCAATATTTTCATCTTGGACATCCACATTAAAGGCCCCCTTTTTAAAAACAACTTAAAGTTGATCCCCTAGGCATCGAGGTCCAAAAAGCAACATTGAAAAATGAATTAAGTATTGAAACTTACCTCCAAAAGGAAAGAAGAAGCCAACGCCCAAACTGAACTGCCTTACTGCCAGAAATGGAAAGATGAGCTGGAGATGATTGAGCTACTACTAAGATGACACTGCCATAAATAGAACTTACTAAAAATAGCAAACTGCTAAAAATAGTAAGTGTTCCCAAACGCCTTTTGAGCACAAACCAAGCAGCTGTCATGGCTTACTATAAATAGTAAGTGCCTAGAAAAGTCGTCAGATGGAAATGCATGTTATACCATTCTGAAGCTCTCTAAAAACCCAGAAAAACCCAGAAACCTTTCCTGCATGCAAGGTATCTGCCAAAATTGCATGTCATTTTCTTAGCATGCATGTCACCACATCTTGAAGCTCTTCAAACACCCAGAAAGCTCCCTTAATCTCACTTCCAAATTCCTGCACGTGAGCCTCCAAAAGCCAATCTGAAACCTCCTACAAAATAGGAAACCCTAATTTCCATTTCTGATTAGCCTACGGGTTTCCAGAAATAGGCTAAATCCAACTAAAGAGTGTAAGGCTAAATTGGGGACATTATAGATAAATAGGGACACAAATATATGCGAAGATGAAAGCAATGTATTCCTAACTACATGAAAGTCATCTTGTCATAATTTATAATCTCAATGTTTTAAAAATGACGCTATATATATGAGGTCTTATAGAGATTTTTATTGGAGCCTAGGCCTCCTCAAATCAGCCTCACCTAGGTTCATTACATAGTGCCCATAGGACTTAATACAATGTGCCCATAGGACTTAATATAATGCTTTTATAAGTGGAAGATTTACAGAGAGAATAACTTAAATAGATGTCCATAGGACTTATACATCTAGGATTTATCCACTAGGTGGTGGCACTGACATGCACACTCCCCCTCAATGGCATCACCTAAGACCAAGCATTTATCTAAATTTGGAGCATATATTACCTAGAGGTCTTATATTATGCCTGTTAGGTCTTACATCTAGGATTTATCCATGAGGTGGTGTTATGCACACTCCCCCTCAATGGCATCACCTAAGGCCAATCACTGCACAGAGGATTTAATAAGTGATGGCTAAGATTCCAATCTATTTCTTCTTGATCATAGTACACTCTAGATATTTAGAAGAATAGAATTGGAAATAACTTTTATGGTGAAAAAATTTTGCTTGAGTGAGGTGCCCATGATCTTCAATGTGTTTTTCTCTCTTTCAAAATAAGATTCTTTGAGAAAAGTAAAATAACTCTAGTTATCATATAGTAAGCTGGTGCTTGTACATGTATCCAATTGAATCTTTTCCATAAATCTTCAAAGCCACATTGATTTTTCAAGAGTTACTTTTGTATTTTGGGCTTTGATTAAAAAACCATAGAAGATAGCTTTCTTAAAAGTATTACACCATCCATGTAAGAGCACCTGCACCAATTATTTTGAAGACATAGTCTAAGGTAGATTTCCTATAAATGGAATCAACAACATAGTCAGTAACACAATAATAAGTTTGATTATTGGTGTAGAAAAAATATTTTTTAATATGCATTTGTCATCTTACAATAAGCATATAGTATTTCTTGTAAATATAAAATAGTCTAATGATCATTATAAAGGAGAACATAAGATACTTTCATGAACATAAGTATGATATGAATAATTTGTTATTTTTCTTTCAAGGAAAAAAATCATGCTACTAATCATATAGTAGTGAACCATAAAAAATTTAAGAAATGGGTAAGCTATCATTTCCAGGTTTGCTCCTCAGACAGTTTACTAGGGCAATAGCCACCCATTATAATTATCAATACATGATGTTTATTTTTCATAATGGTATGGTTGAAAAATGTATCAAATGAAAAATAGAGCAACAAATCTCCTTGTAAAGATATGCATATTAAAGTTAGCTTTTAGTATCTTTCCGTTATTTGCTTTAGTTAATGATTGTTTCCTTTTAGAAACATCGTCTTGTAATTCCTTATATAAGGAGTTTTTCCTCTCCTTTGTAAATAACAAATATCGAATATCAATTATCATTTCATGGTATCAGAGCATAGGCTCATTTTTGGCAAAGTTTTTGAGCAATAAAAATTTGTACTTGATTACCTGAAGATTGTTTGGAAATTTTCAGTAAGTATTTTTTTTCTTACGATTTTTTAAGATAAAAAACAAGGATCTTTTGTGAAGAGTCTTTGTGAACCGATATTTTGGAAATTGAAGGGTTTTTAAAGCCGATTTTGAAGGGTTTGTTGCAAAATATTTTGTGAAGATTTTCAAGCAGATTTGAAGGTTTCTTTTGCAAGAGATCACTGAATTTTGAAGTGATTTTCTGCAATTTTTTTGGGTTGAGTTGGTGATCTGATCTGAGCGATCTTGAAGAGTTTTTTGAAGATTTTTTCTGAAAAAATCTAGCTTTTTCAGAAGTTTCTAGAAAATAATTTCTGATAAAATCTTGCTTTTTCAAAGTTTTTTGAATATTTTTTCTAGAAAATCTTGCTTTTCCAAAATTTTATGAAGATTTTTCTGAAAAAACTTGCTTTTTCAAAAGTTTTTTGAAGGTTTTTTTTGAAAAAATCTTACCTTTTTAGAGATTTTTGAAAAAAAAATCTGAAAAATCTTGACTTTTTTGAAGGTTATTTCTAAAAAACATCTTGCGTTTTTTAGCCTCATTTTAGACGATTTTTTAAAAAATCGTGAGAGTTGTGCTAGTTGATTGTCCAGGGTTTAGTGTCAACTGATCACAAACTTTACCTCATTTTTCGTGCTTTTGGAAAATGGGAGGGATGGCATCTATGTAGTCTGACTAGGTGTCTAACTCTTATGCATTGATGGAAAACGACCAGCAAATCGTGTCAAATCATCTACATGCTACATCGATTTTGGACCCTCTTGGCATTTTACAAGCAGGAGAGATTGTTTCATGGAGTATATGGCTTGCTCCGATTTCATCATCTTTGGTGGTGGCGAAGAGTATACAATTGTCAACAAGGGCAATGTCCAAATCACATCTAGTGGAAGAAATTTAATATTTCTCATTGTATACTATGTGTCGGGCATGGAGCCTAATCTACTCTCCATGAGTCAGATTATGCGACACAGTCTGAAGTTGGACATCATTTTCAGTTCACACAAGTGTTGAATTGTTGATAAGGAGTCCAAGAAAACTGTGGCAGTTGGGCTCGAGGATTATGGTTTGTATCGGCTACTTGATACTGGAGATCCTCTGGAGCATGCGCTGGTTGCGAGGAGTTCATCTATCAGCACTCTTTGGCATCAACAGTATGGGCATCTCAACATTGCCTACCTCTCTCAGTTGGCTCGAGAGAATTTGGTAGAAAACTTACCTGAGATTCAGCAACAGATACATGGTGTTTGCGGAGCTTGCCAAGCAAGGAAGCAGCATCGTACTCCATTTTTAGATGGAAAGTCGTGGCCAGCATCCAAGGTTCTATAGCTCATTCATGCAGATATTTGTGAACCAATGAATACTGCATCAATCACTAGTCCTAGGTATTTCCTCTTGTTTGGTGATGATTCTAGTAGGAAAATGTGGGTGTGTTTCTCAAGGAAAAGTCACAAGTGTTTAATGAATTTCAGAAGTTTAAGGCATTACTTAAAAAAGAGTCTGGATGTCAAATCATAACTCTTAGGTCAGATAATGGGGGTGAGTTATGTTCCAACCAAGTCACCAACTTCTGTGCTAAACATGGTATTAAGCGTCAGCTTACCACACCCTATACCCCTCAGCAGAATGGTGTTGTCGAGCGGAGAAATCGTACCATCACAGAAATGGCCCGCTGTATGTTGGAGAACAGGAATGTTCCCAAGAAGTTTTGGGTTGAGGTAGTGTACATTGCAATATACCTTCTTAACTGGTCTCCCACACAAGCCATCAAGAAGATGACCCTAGAGGAAGCATGGTCTGGGAGGAAACCAAGAATCACTCATCTTAGAGTGTTTGGTTTGACTGTGTATGTTTGGATTCCAAATGCCAAGAGGACCAAGCTGGAATCCAAGAGCTAGAAGTTGATGCTAATAGGATACAATGACAATCATAAGGCCTATCGGCTAATTGATGTGGCCACTAATCGTTTGACATCCAATAGGGATGTCATGTTTGATGAGGAAGGTGGGACCTTTTTGGTCTCTTCTCCCATCAAGAGTCCTAACAATCAGCCTTTAAAGACCAAGGATTTGGGAGCTAATCTTTCAGTAGCTCCACCTGTAGGGAGGGATTCTGATGATTCTAACATTGTGGAATCTCCTAGGCAAGATCCTCTACCAGTTGGGAGAGACTCTGATGATTCTAACATTGTGGAATCTCCTAGGCAAGATTTTGTACCAGCAGATTTTCCTCAAGATAACCTGAATCAACATCTAGATGGTATCATTCCAGGCAGCCCAAGTCATGATGATGCTCATTCTGATTTGGAAGAAGATGCATCTCCTCCTCGCCCTAAGTGGTAGGTGAAGCTCATTGGTGATGTTCATGATGATGAGCTTGTTGAGGGAAGATCATCTAGAGGCAAGAGCAAAAAGAACATAGCAAACTTTGCTCTTATGGCCAACATTCAGAGTGTTTATGAGCCCCAACAGTATTCAATGGGAAAGGGTAAACCTGAATGGGAAAAGACTATGGATTTTGAGCATCATAATCTTTTGAAGAACAACACGTGGGTTCTGTCAGATCTTCCACCAGGGAAGAAACCCATTGGCTACAAATGGGCATACAAGGTAAAATACAAGACCGATGGCACACTGGATAAATACAAGGCTCGATTGGTGGTTAAAGGGTTCTCGTAGAGAGAAAGTATTGACTATGAGGAAACCTTTGCTCCTACAGCAAAGATGAGCACCATCTGACTTGTCCTAGCCATGGTAGCACAGTTTGGCTAGAAGGTCCACCAAATGGACGTGAAGAGTGTTTTCCTCAATGGAGATTTGGAGGAAGACATATACATGATACAACCTCCTTGTTTTAAGGTTGCAGGAAAAGAGCATAAGGTATGCAGATTGTTGAAGGATTTTTATGGCCTAAATCAAGCACCCAAGGCATCGTACCTGAATTTTGACAAGTATTTGGTTGCACAAGGATTTCAGAGGAGTCCCTCAGATGCAAATTTCTACGTCAAAACACTGGCAATGATATCATCCTTCTTGTCATCTATGTGGATGATATCATCATTATTGGTTGTAGGTTAAATTTGATTGAATAGATCAAGTCGAATTTGTGTCACGCATTTGAGATGACGGACTTGGGTCTCCTACACTATTGTCTGGGTGTAGAAGTTTGGCAGATAGGTGGCAATATCTTCATTTCTTAGTCAAAGTATGGCAAGAGTTTGCTGGAGAAATTCAGGATGGAATATTGCAAAATCTCATTCACTCGTATGGAAAAGGGGCTAAACTTTCAGCCAAATCAAACTCACCAGTGGTGAATGAGTATGCCTTTAGGCAACTAGTGGGCAGCCTCATCTATCTAACTGCCACTAGGCCTAATCTCAATTTTGTTGTGAGCTACATTTCTCATTTCATGACTGCCCCTAAGGCAGAGCACTGGGTTGCAGGGAAGCGAGTATTGAGATATGTGAAAGGGATGCCTGACTTTGGCATTCTGTACAGCAGATGCAAAGATCCTAGGCTGGTTGGTTTTATAGATTTAGATTGGGTAGGTTCAATTGGTTACAGGGAGTCCACTTTTGGGTACATTTTCAATCTTGGTACGGGTGCAGTCACATGGACAAGCAAGAAGCAGCAGGCAGTCGCTCTTTCCTTGACAGAAGCAGAGTATCGAGGAATAGTTAAGGCCACATGTGAGGCAGTATGGCTTTGAAGGATGCTTGTTGACATGCAAATGTCTTAAGCAGGGCCTTCACCCTTGTTTTGTGACAATCAAGGAGTGTTAAAGCTTGCCAAGAATCCAGTCTTCCACGAGCGAACCAAGCATGTTGAGCTTCATTGTCATTTCATCCGCCAGCTTTTCGAAGATGGATCTGTGATGTTGCAGTATGTTTCAACTGAGGATCAGACTGTAGACATTCTCACCAAGTCTCTCAATCCGGATAAATTTGTAAAATTTTGAGATAAGCTTGGTGTAGTTAGTAGGATGACCATTAAGGGAGGGTATTAAAGTATTATTGTAATATTTAATGGTCATCTTAGCTTTTAGTTAGTCAATAGTTTACTTTTAGTTAACTTAGTTTGTTTCAGTTAGCTTTTAGTATCTTTTCATTATTTGCTTTAGTTCGATTTAGTTAACGATTGTTTCTTTTTAGAAACATTGTCTTGTAATTCTTTATATAAGGAGTTTTTCCTCTCCTTTGTGAATAACGAATATCGAATATCAATTATCATTTCATTGTAGCCATAAGATTATAAATAATCCACATGATCTCACACATGTAACCCCTTCACAAGGAAATTGGAAGAAGTTAAACAAAGTGTAGATGGTTATAATAATTTAAATCCATATTTGATAAACTCATATTTAATTTATATAACTCCCCTTCTAAAGGTATCAAAATAATATTAATGAAAACTTAAGATGGTAGTCCTACTAAAAAATACACTTACTATTTTTCTTGCTAAAAAAAGATGTAGAGATAATATTTTCTTCTCTCCCTTTTTAATCATCCATGGCTTCTAAGATCTTTGAGAGGGGATATTGTAGCTTGTGAACATAAGAGAAAAAGCACATCAACAATCTTATTTCGCTATAATTAGCCACAAATGTTATCAACAATGGCAACTTATCTCCAAATGTGTCAACCAACCTTTTCATAAAATGTGATAACCAAAAAAATAGAACAATTATAAACCAAATATCTAAAATTCTATGTGATAGAACAAGCCTAACTATGGCTTTATCAAAGTTCAAGAAACAACATTATACTATACTTTTAGAGAGTCCTCTTGATAATGGCTATAAGAAAATATATGAGTAAAAGTTTAAGCATTGCACTTTAAAACAACTCTTTCTCCCAAAAAGGCTTGCAAAGGTGCTTTACTTCACCTATCCTCTTTAAAATAACTTTTGATGTCTCAAGACATATCTTTTCATATCTTATATTTATTTTTTTCTATATCTTAGAGAAACTTACAATTTTATTATATCAAGATTTATATTGAGGACATAATATGATATCACAAGTTTTTCAAGGGCACATTGGCATTTATTGATTTGAGCAATATAAAGTGATCTATAAACTATTGTTGAATATTTGAATATTTTACTAGAAAATGCAGTGGCATATGTATAAAAGTCTGATAACATGCAAGTCTTGGAAAATCTCAAGCATTGTCATAGATATTTTAAATATCAAATAAATATTATGAAATGTTGATAATTGACAAGGTTTTGAGTATTATTATAAAACTTGACAAGCATCAAATAAATATTATGTGATGTTGATAATTGGTAAATCTTAAGTATTATTATAAATGATGAGATTGTGTGCTAGGGAGTAAAGACATGATTAAGTGGATTGTCTAATTTGAAGAGTGCAGTGATATATAATGTTGAAAATTTTCATGAAAGAGAGGGGCAAAACACGAACCTATTTATACCTTTTTATTATTCCCTTACATTTATCTATCTATCTGTCAAGATATCTTAAATGTCACAAGTCTAGTGGCAGCTAAAATATTTTAGCAAAAGGAGGAAACCATAAGAGGGAATTTTATGAGTATGTTATGAAAAAAAAAATGAAGAGTTTTCTCAGATATCACCTAAAAATAATTAGCATTTCCTTAACTTAGCTCTTATTAATTGATTGTAAAATAATAGATTAGACACACCAAATGTATTGCAAAAATGGCCTTTCATATGTGTTGCTTGAGCATAAAGATGTTTCCCATCAAGTTCTACCTATCTTCTAGTATAACCCGTAAAAATGATTAGTATAGTGTCAGAATCCTGGTGGTTCTCTGAATCAAACCCTGATTTGTTTTTATGTTGTTTTTGCAATTTTTTCGATTTTTTTGGTGTTTTGAGGTTTTACAGGCCAAATATGAAATTTGCGATTTTGCAAGAAAATGATGAAAAATTCTAAATAAATTCAAATTGCATAGAAGAACTCAGATCTTGCTCAAGCAACATAGGCGTACTCATCTATTATTTTATTTGAGCTTTTACAATGCGAAAATCTTAACAATTAAGCAATAATAGGAATTTTATCAGATAAAACCTGGTATTTAATGGCGGCTGCAGCTGGAAGAAAAATGTACGGCCAGAATGAATGAAGACTTCTCTGGGCTCCAAAACCAATGCACAACCTCTGTTAACCAAGGCGCCCAATAACCCCAAACCAGAAGCTGAGAAGGAGAGGCGTTCTTCTGATAATGAAAAAGTACGGCCCCTGCTGGTACGGCCTGTACAGCAGCAGCATTAATTGCAGTACGGACTTTGGAAAATGTGCCAAGTTTCTAATGAATGACCTCTGAAGAATTCGCCTTTACTGCCTGGTGTTATTCTTTGTAAATCTCTGCTAAAATAATTCAGTATTCTCAAACTGTGATCTCTGGATGAAATCACCAAGTGCCAGCTTCAACTGATATTTCACAACCTCAGTCTGCCTGATCTCTGAAGAGGTTACGTTCTCCAGAAACGATCGTCTGCCAGAAACCCTAGGGTTTGCAAACTCCAATGCTCAGAGCAAAGTCAAGACAAAATTGAATAATAACAGGATAGTTCGATTTTGCCTTGGGAAGAACAATATATTCTCCTTTGAAAAGTTCGACCTAATTCTCCATTAAAATAATCATTTAAATAAATGATTTAATTTTCACTTTAGGACTTAGGAGAATTGATTTAATTATTGGCGTCCACTTTTAATGAGCATTAAATACTCATTAAGTCACATTTTAATAATATAATATAAAGTATAATTAAATACTTTATAACTTAGCCAAATAATTAAATATTTTAATATTTCAATAAAGTGACTTTATTATAAAGTCAAATTATTAAATATTTAATAATTCAGTAATTACTCCTTATTTCTCCGTCAAATCAAACAACTACTGAACTGGGTCGACTCTGAGCTGAATAACTGCACCAGGTGCCCTGCCCGAAATAGCAGCTTCCGTCTGACCTAACTTTCTAAAAATAGAAAGTTCTCTGAAAAAGCTCTCTGGAAGATTCTGCGAAGGCCCAACCTGACACACTGCAATTCTGGAGCTAACCCACACTGAGCAACTGCCAAAAAGGATCCTCTGAACACTCCTGTCAGCCTACGAGGATCAAATGATAGGCTAACCTCGTCACCAGTTGTGCTGACTAGGATGGGGACATGACATATAGCCTAACCTACTCTAATACCATGCTAGAAATTAGGATCTTAGGATACTAATCATTATAAACAATATATAAAATAAATAAAATGAGAATCATACAAGAATAGATTTTACACATTGCACAAGATATACATCGGGAAAACCCTTTTGGGTAAAAAACCCCATAAAGCATCATTTTGTTAAAACATTTACGAATATGGTCTATTCTAACATAGACCGAACCTAGGTAACACTTCTCAATACTTCCACATGGCCAATAATACCTCATGTGCATAGTGATAGAACTCACTATCAATCTCCAAATTCTACATCTCTCAAATGAGAGAACCTCCTCAAATATAGGAGAAAGGGTGGAATAATACCTAAAGGGGTATTAGTCACACCTATCCAATAGCCACCATTCATAAATAGTTAATAATATAATAGTTATTAGACTATAATAATTTCAAATGGGATATGCTTAATAAGCATATAATATATAAGGTTTAATAACCTTATATTAGAACATTATATAAATGTTATAAGGGTATGACCCCTAATAACATTATGTTCTAACAAAGACAAGCATTAGCCATCACAAAGAAAGAGAAAGCATGAGTAGATCCCTTGGATGTTGTTGACACACACGCAGATAACACGGTTGCAGCAATATCAAGGACCTATCTGAGAGGAGAGCACATAACCCACCCTAGAGCTATAACACAACGCCAAGTGATGCATGTTGCTCAATACCATAGTTATGATTTTCGTTTTTGATACCATGGATATCATAATCCACACGTTTTAGATACCAAAAACAATTTGGAAATATTTATATATTTGAAAATATTTTTTCCTTCAACTCGAATATGCTTTTGTAATCATTAGCTCAATGTATACTTGTGTATGTGATCAAAGTAGCTTATAACTGATTGGTTTTTTGTGTCTTTAAAGTTGATTTAGAGAAGAATGCATATTAAAATCTTTAAATCGTTAAAAAATCTCTATATTTGACCCTTTTTTTTTCAGTTTGTCAAGTCTATTTATTGAGTCCAAGTTCTATCTTAAAATCGGCTTATTGTGTATATGATGGGTCCTAGTTTGGTAACTATGTTCTTAAATTCCATTCTATAATGTTCCCTCTTGCCATCACATGCAATCTCCTAATCATAGATTTAAAACTCATGAGTAATTTTCTATGCCAAGTCACTTAACTTGAACTCATCAAGTATCTAAGCCAAGATTCTTGCAAGTTTACATAGCAACTCATAAGTCCTTGGCAAGTTCATAGGAGAAACTTATGCACACCAAATTTTTGAAAATTTTTGCCATTTTTTAACTAAATTTTTGCTAAGTTTTGAAATAAAATAGTTTGTAAACTTGCCCAGTTACCAAGTCCAAGTCAAATTTGGGTCTGCCAAGTTTTTGTCAAGTTCGAGTTTTTGAACTATGCTCCTAATAATGATCTTTGATTCTTCTCTAAAAAATTGTCTTTGTTCCCAATTAAGAGTGCAATATCTATTTAGAACATAGCAAAACCTCTCAAGTAGTCCTCCAACAATTCATCATCCTTATGGATCAGCCTATAAATTTCCTCCCTCTTGCTTGCCTCCACAATAATCTTTATACAGTTTTAAGAATACATTTTTTATTGCTCCCAAAGGCTTATTATAATGTGACCTAGGCTTTTGTACCATCTCATTGCCACATCTTTTAGAATAGGAAAAAATAATTTTAAAATATATAGATTCATAAGTTCATTGTAACTTCTAAAGAGCACTTCAAATTCAAGCAAGAAGTCCTCAAAATCTTGATTGGTTTTATTGGAAAAAAGCGGCAATCAGGACATAGGAGTGTTCTTTGTGTGGGCAGAAATGAAAAGTCTCTTGAATATTTTTGGCTGAATTTGTTCTACTTCTTCCATTTTATCTTTTTTGAAGTGGTGTCTTCAGTAGCTTTCGCTTGAATTGACATTGCCCCTCTCTACTGAAGTATGACTATCACTATAATCTGATATGTGCTTACTCCAAAAATTCCAAGTTAGGCCTATTTCCATGCACAAATAATTCCTTACTCTTGCTCTAGTGAGCAAACATCTGCATTCCTCTTTTCAGTTGAAGGCTGCCACTGAAAACATTACATTTGACATACTATAATGGAATGAATTTTTCAATAGATTTTTTTTAGTAGAGTAGTCTGTTTGTTCTAACCATAATAGCAAAAAATATTCATGGGTATAAATCAGAAGATCAAAAAATAACAATTTAACCCGCAAATACTAGGGCTAGGGTTAAGGTTTCTGAAAAAAATAAAAATTTGAAAAAAAAACTAACAAAATCGCAATTTTATTAATTTAGGGTAATTTTTTGACAATTTTAGCATGGTTTAATTAATTTGGGGTGATTTTTGACAATTTTATAGCGGTTTGTACAATTAAATCATGATTTTTTGGCAATTAAACAGCATTAACTCAGCAAAAAATCTCTGCATGCAATTTATTGACAAAGGCCATAAAAACTGCTTGAAAGGAAAACATGAAAATAGATGAGCACTAATTTATCACAATTTTTTGCACATTGTTGCTACTATGGTTCTAAGTTCTAACTACCTAAGTACCCCAACAACTAAAATCAAAATAAATTTTATCTAACATTGCAAACGCAGTCTCAAAGGAAGGGATGTCAACTTACACTTCCACTGCTTCTATTAAAAAGAATGCTGGAAAAGAGAACCTAATTGATATGGTGCCTCCTCAACAACAGTGCTAAAAAGAGACGAGTTATTTTAGTTTGTCAAACCAAGGGTCCTAAGACTTTGAGGCACCATGTGCTAGCACTAACTCTAGTATAAAAACAAAGTACAAAATTAAAAATAATCTAAGGACTTACACAGGAATGTAAATTGCAAAACATAAAATCTAACTAACAAACAAAGTGCCCAAGCTTCTTCCTGTGTTGGCAAGGGAGGTCCCACCATCCAACTATCTCAAATATACCAAGGATACTTCAAAAGTTCACTTGGTCCTATTGAAAAATGACACGATTATAGAGATGCTACTGTAACTGATTGACATCAGAAATGTTACAAAATAGGAGATTTCGACAGGGTCTAACCAGCTATTTTCCTCTTAGAGAAAAAACAATACATATGAGAGGAAAGGCAATTACATAATTGGCAGTTTAAAATGCCTGTTAACTATCCCTTTGATAACTTTATTTCAAATTCTGCTTAAGACAAGGATGTCAGCACATATATAAGTTGTCTTGCACGTAACTTAAGCTTTTGTACATTTAATAAGATATGACAACTCTCACACATCATCTTTCACAGATAACATCAGAGATTAATAGCAGATTCTGACTTAGAAAAACTGCAACGACTCTCTTATGCTAGGGCATATCACATTTGGACTGCACATGGAATATTAGGAATCTTCAGAAACTGCCTCTGTTCTTACCTGCATGGAATGCACATACAGAAATCTGCATAAAGATTAACTCTGAAACCTGCAAATCAAAGATGATATGTCTTCCTACATCATTAAGATCAGATGTGCATTCTTTCTCACAAGATCTACTCATTCATTCAGTTCAAACACAAGCAGATGGAAATTAAGCAAAGTAAATGATGTACAATATATGGTATTCAAAAATCCATGCCATATATTATCTAAGGAACCACCACTTGGATAATGTGATCAAAGTCTGTGCTCAAAATAAGTATTCTACACTCATATAATTAACATCTATCAAAATCTCATGATCACCATTAACTTAGTAAAACATGATAAAACTAGTAGCAAGATGTCTTAAGAAAATCACAAAAATTGTGGAGATTAATCCACAAATGAGGACTCATCACAGAGCAGTGGCTGGTGATTGAAGACAAACCCAGACTTAAGAATTTTAACTATCTGAGTGCTGACTGAAAAATTCATATGCTATTGGCTGGCTTAGTACAAGAGAAATGTGTATATAGATAGAGAAAATGGAGAGTATATAGAAATAAGATCCCTGCCAAAAGATTGCTTCCTAGCCATCTTTGAGAGCTCACAGGATAAAGATGGGGCTTTGCCTAGAAGGGCCCTTCTAATGAAGAATGCAAGCTCATATTTATGTCCATGGATACCAAATTTGATTCAAGTATGAAAATGAAGACAAAATCACCCGTGGATTAGACTATTTAAAACATAGTTTGAAGACTCGGACTCGGCAGCCCAAACTTTTGACTCAAGCTTGGGACTCAGCAATACACTTGGCAAGAAAAAAAACCTTATAATTACACCAAAAAAAATTAATGCATTTAGAGAACATAAAAGTCTAATTTGACTATCAATTTGTCATAATTCAAACATTACATGTCATATGATCCTCAAACTCTCAAAATTTGAAATTTCATAGTTTCAAATGTATAATAAAATTATAAATTTATAATTGTTTACATATGGTGATATGTCAAAATGAAAAAAAAAAAAAAAAACAAATACAATATACAACTTCCTCTTTCCCCTCCTAGTGTAACTTAATTTTTCAGGTCTCAAACTAGAAGGTAAGTCAGTATCAAAATGATAATAGACTGTTTCTTCAAAAGTCTCTTTGTTTTCCTCCACTGCATCCAATTCTGTTGCTTCTGCTGCTGCTCTCCAATTCTGCAATATCTTCATCAGTAAGGAGGACATCATCTTGTTCATCAATAGTCCATTCAAGATAATCAATCTCATCCAAGTCGATGCAATCATGTGAAATTCCCTCCACCTTTCTAGTTTGAAGGAAAAGGTTGTACCGAACTAAGACAAGATTATTGAAGCACTTCTGGGTCAATCTATTTCTCTTCTTTGTGTGAATGCTCTCAAATAGGCTCTGATTGTGTTCACACCCAAAAGCACTACAAGGCTGGGAAAAAATATGGATGGCTAGCCTTTGAAGATTTAACGTGCCAGCACCATAATTCTCCCACCATAAATCTACAAAAAAACATTTAAAACATATAAGAATCAAGTTTCTAATTTATACATGTAGTATTGAGCTAAAAATTAAAAGATTTTTTTACTTGGTTTATTAAAGTAATGTTTTATATTATAATGGTCAATTAGCTTTTAGGATAGACTTAAGAATCTTCTTCCACAAAGTCATGTTGACTTTAGATATTTTTCCCATGAGTTGTCTATCTTATCCTCCGAGGTGTCATCCTTATCATCTTTGGATAAGATATTTGTTATCCTTATCCTCTGTGGATAAGATATTTGTAATATGTTTTTGCTCTTTATTTCTTAATAGATTTTTATGCAATCTTGGTTAACTTTATGTGTGTTGTTTTTGTAATATGGTTGTCATTTTTCTCTCCTTTGAATTGCTTGAGCTAAAGAAAAGAGTCTCCCCTCTGCACCGTTGTAGACCTTGAATAGATAGATGAAATATAGCAAGTTAATCATTATGAATGTGAGATGATGTTTCTAAGGAGTGTTTACTCCACTAAGGGTATTTCAATGTACTACAGAGTAAACTAGATTGCAGAATAACATTGGACATAGAAATCATTCACAAAGTAATTGCATATGAAGTATTCAGATCTTTATTCATATATTTGCAGTATTACATTCATCATATCCACACTAGTCCCCGAATACAACCCACTCGGCAATATAAATAGTTAACCGGCATCGGTTGAGAACACCAACCATCGGCAACTGTCAAGTACTAACTAATCCCGAGGACTCAATCCCCAACAAAACATTATTTATATATTTTATTTGCTAATTAACTATCTAAGCTGATTACATCATCCCCCCCTCAGAAAAAGTCGTCTTCCCTAACAACGAATACAAAACTAGGAGACTAATACATAGAACTTCAGTGGGAGGAGGGTTGAGAGGACGTCCCTAGCGGCTAGGGGACCGATGAAGTGGTCAGCTGCCACAGTCGATACACCTCCTTCGTACGCTGCTGTAGGTGACGAGTGGCCTTCAATTCTTTCTCGCAAGTGGTCTTCACCAGGTGCACTACCTCCTTCAAGTTTTTATTGACCTTCTCCAATTCCTTGTCCTTTTCTGCCAACTGTCGGGCCATCTCCTCCTCGAGTGCTTTCATCCTCCTCTCCATATCCCGTATGCATGCATCCCGAGCGATCACTTTCAATTTCTCTTCCTCCAACAGGCAAGTGAGCTCTTGCAGTTGCTTCTCGAAGGACTCTGCCTTGGCCTGGATGTTGCGGGAAAGGGTGATGGCCTGTTCCGCTTTCTTAGTCATTTTGTTCAAATGTATCTCATACTCCCTGCATGCCAAAAATAATGTCTTGTACGCCGTCTCCATTTCAAAGAGCTGAGCCACCAACTTATTGTCTTTCCCATGAAAAGTTGGCCTCTTAGGAAACCAAGCAACCATCATCCCCGGTGTATTCCCCACTAGCCAATCATCTGTGAATATACTGTTGAACTCTCTACCACTCTCCGAGTTCATAAACTGGATGATTCGCCATGCCTCACACTCAGCTATGGGCAAGTAGTTTCGGTATAGTGTCTTTGCAATATCTGACACTTCCTTGATGACTAGCGCAATAGGCTCCAGGTTGTGGATATACCTCTCAATCGTACCTATTGGGTCCTCTCGATCTGGCTTGGGGATTATCACAGCAATCCCCTCTGATGCATCATTATCACTGGATTCCCTGTCAGTCCCTACGGTTGCAGGTACCACCGTTTATGGTGTAACATGGGGCTCCTCATATGACACAATGTGTATCACCTATTGTGCCATCTCTCCCCCCTCCACTGCTAGCTGCTCGGCAACTGGTTGTGTACTCTCTGCTGGCCCCATCAGCTGAGTGCTCTCGGCTGGTGCAGCCTTTCTCCCTACCTCCATCTCTATCAGACCAGGCAAGTGTATGGGGGAGATGTCTTCCTCTCGAATAGGGATCCCCATTTGCCTCAGCCATCCATCTACACCATCTGCCTAAAGTGTCCCACCTTGTGATGCCAATGCGTTAGTCTCATCCATTATGTTATCTAGTTTTGTGTCCTTCGCCACCCCTCCTGTTCCTTCAGTCGGCCCGTTTTGTTGCTTTGCTGGTGCAACACTTCCCTCGGCAAACTCTTGTTGTTCTACTACTTCAACTGCGCCACCTTCAACAACCTCCTCCCCTACCTCCTGTTTAGTTGGAACCATCACTCGGGGATTAACATCTATTGAGTAGACTCCGAATGGTGAGGTGCTAGCGGCAGATGAGGAAAGTGCTAACTGCTCATAGTCTTCACTACTGGCTTGTTTCCTCTTCCTCCTCACCGTCTTCGGCTCTTCTGCTATGCCTCCAACATCCAAAGTCGTCCATTTGAAAACTGTCGGCCAAGAACGATCATAACCTTTAGCTGGCTGTAATCTTCCCAGTTTGCCCTCCAGCACCTGATTGTAGACGGCGTCCAAGAATAGGGCTATGAGATGTTGGGTCATATTGAATGCCTTGTGTTTGCATTCCAAAAATTCTCTAATCCTTTCTGATAGATATAGCGCCCAGTTGTAGACCCACCCCACACTCAGCCCGAACATGTAGTCAACCATCCAGGTTGCTATATATGAGGCTCGACTGGCACCTGTCAACTTGCATTTGATAAGATCCATAATACATTTCCAATCAGCATTCACCAGCATATGTTTTCTCAGTCCTCAAGCCCCTACACTCCAAATTGTTTCCCTCTCCTTTGTTGTGATATCAGGCCTGCAGATTCGTTTGATAATCATTTCTTTTTGTTCCGCCGTGATTTTCATAGTCTGTTTGGCAACCACCTGCCCAGACGCAGGTATGCCAAAAACTCTCTTGAAATCTATCGGATAGAAGGCCACAGTGACTGGAAATCCTTCATATTCGATTGTGCTCATGTGACTGTGTTGATTATAGTTTGCAACAATGTCTTTTAAATACTCTTCAAAATCACTGGTATTGAAAAAAGGGCATTGTGCTACCTTATCAACTTGTGCTGCCGCCAGTGCTCGCTTGATGGGATAGTCTGGTGCGGTCTCCTGCCACCATGTTTTACACTGTGCCTGTAAGACTTTCCCATGTTAGCGAATCTGCAGTCATGTTGTCAGCTTTTCCCTTATCTGAATTGCTTCCAGCCACCTTGGATCTAAGTATTATTTTCTTTCCTTTAGCACTTGTGCTAGCGTCCATCCTTCTCCACCTGTGAAAGCAACAATGCTTGAAAATGACGTTTCTGGTTATTTTAAAACCCCAATCGGCTTTTGGTATGACAGTTATTTTTTCTATTGCTTGGCGTGATTTGATGCTCAATGGTACGGCTAGGGTGTTGAGAGTCTCGACAAATAGTATGGCCTTTTTGATGTGTATGGCTTCCTCCCTTGTGCGTACGGACTCCTGCTTTGTGTGTACGGCTCTCTCTCCTTTCTCAACTCGTGCAGACTTCTTCAAGTTACGATCTCTTCTGGCAACCTTTAAATGGATTCTTCGTATGGCAAAGGTTATCTTGGGAGTTTGTACGACATACTCCCTCCTGTCTTTCCGTACGGCGCTTGGGCTCCTTCCCCATACAGTTACTAGGATCTTCCTTCGTATGCCACTTGATATCTTTTCTCGTGCAAATCTCCTTCCTCCAAATTTGCGTACGGCGTTCCTTAATGGGGTTCTTCATATGGTATTCTCCAAAACAATTTTCCGTGCGATGCCCTTCAATAGTCTTCGTACGGCTTCGACAAACTCTTCTTGTACTTTAACTTTCTTGCGTGGATATTCACCTCCTTGTTCTCTGTTAGGTCGCACAATCTTTGTCTGCAACACCTTCTTCACTCTGAACTGTATGGTGCACCGTACAATGCTAGTGCTTGGTACCCCGTACAGTTTATGGTTTCCGCCTTTGCTTCTTTGCGCAGTGCCCTTGTGCCTTGTCTCATATGCATGATTCTCCTTATATTTGACTTCCTTCTTGCTCCGTACGATGTACAACTTGTGCTTTTGTTGTATTTTGATTCTTCCCACTTTGAACTTTCATAAACTCGTTCTTTCCTTGTCTCGATTTCCTCCAATTTTTATTTTCTCTCTTTTTATTTTCTTTTTTTCTAATTTTTTGATTCTCTCCATTTTTCCCCACTTCACTCTTTTTATAATTTTTAATTTTTCTTTTTTCCTTTTTTCAATTTTTCTTTTTCCAATTTTCATTTCTTTTATTTTTCTTTATTTTTTTATTTTTCATCTCCTCTCTCCTCCATTTTTATTTTTTTCCAATTGTTTCCATCTTCTCTCTCCTCTCCTCTCTCTTCTTTTTCATCTTTTCTTCTCATTTCTCTTGCTCTGCCACCTTCCCTAACCCTTAACTCAGATGCATAATGCCATTTACATGTGTGCGGAGGTCGCTTATAGCACTCTTCTTCACAACATGTCCCCATGTATTGTACATCAAATCACTTATCAAGCAAAGGAGTAGGACCAATACCTTTAAAACTGTCGTAGACGTACCTCCCTCCATATTGCTAGTACCACGTAATGTCCTCTCCTTCCACCGTTGGTGGCCTGGCTAGGTTGGGTATTACTTTCCAAAGTCCATCCTCCGTTACTATCTTCCTTAACCTCAACACTTTCCTTCTCTCTCTTCTCATTTGCTTGAGTAAATCTTCTGTGTGTCCATCCACGTGCGATACGAACATGTCCTATGTCATTATCACCATCTTTAAACAAGTCGTCTTCTTGAAGTAGGCTTCACATTGTTCATCATCCCATTCATCCTCTTCTTCGTTAATATCCTTCAATTGGCACTCACTTAGTTCGTTGGCAGCTTGTTCTTCCTTTTCCTTCTGAGCCTCCTTGTCCAACTCTTTTGCCAAGTACCCCTTTTTAATGCCTTCATACGGGGCAACATAACCCCAATGTCCACCCATTCGTTGCCAAAGCGCGGGTGTCCCAAACACTGCATTATTCAGGTATGGGAAGCTAACCAAATAATCTAAAGCAGATGTTTTCCAAGAATCAGATTTCAAGATTGACATTTATGCCTAACAAATATTCAATTTCATGCACTATAATTATCACTATGTACATAATATGCTTGTTGAATAAACCTAGTTGAAGTTTCAATTGGCATTAACAACATCAACCTAAGGGCATGGGATGGGATAGACCAAGGAATGACTTATCAAGGATCAGGAATTGTGATTACATACTCGTTCATTAGATCAATGAATATAATATAATGGTGTTGTATATGCATCTCATATAAAATTGCAATATGAATAGTTAACTAGTCATTGATCTTCACCCAAATGACTTGTAACCCAAAACTTGGTGTTGGGAGGGATGTATAGTCGGGACTTTTATGATACAAGACTACATTAGATTAAGATCTAACATTTTGGTTCTGTCACCAAAACAAATCTTTCTAATTTGCAGGAGATGTGACAATATGGTATGAGGAATTCCATAGGAGAATGTGGAGTGATGGTTTAAATAGATTGCAATTGAGTTTTCCAAATGCCAAATCATGATGCATGTAAAGATATATTGCAACTTACATGACAAGTTATTTGTAGGATTTCAAGTAAATTTGTATGAGTGGTTGGATGCCTATGCAAAAACAAGAGTCAGAGATTCCAACAACTTGTGGAGTGAAGTGAAGCAAACTACATCAAACTAGTTGTTGCTAATGAAGTGTGGACAAGAGCCATGGATTAGTTCTAGCAAGGAGTTTTCAATAGTTTATTCCAATTTGCAAAGTCAATATATGCTTGTCCAAAAGAAAGCAAAGTTGAGATCTCTTAGCTATTAGAGAGGGAATTTCATCGGAGAGATTATATTTTTTATCCAAAAGCTAGTGGTTTATTATGGAATGGACGAAGGAATGCCACTTAAAGGGGAATGGACAAAACAAATAGAGACGTTGAGGGGATTTAGTACTATGGCACGAGTTGGCAATAAAAAAAGAAATGTCAACCTAACAAGAGAAGGTAATGTGGCGATGAAACTCAAAGAGAGTGAGGTAGGCCAAGAAGAAGCTTATTAGCACAAATACCCAAGGGAGATGATCATGGCATGGCTGAGAATTATTGGAGTTGATGGTGAACCCCACATCTCCTAGAAATGATAGATGATCAACTCTTGTCAATCACTTAAGGTCCTCAACTCAGATGATTCAACTCAATCTACCAAAAACTATCATTAGGGGGGCTGGAAGGGGGGAGTTAAGGTCCTCTCTCTTCCTACAAAGGATCGTGTCATGGTCATCTCGCTTCATAAGTAATGTGCTAAGGCCATCTCTCTTTGATACGAAGTATGGAGTCAAATGAAACTTTTCTTTTGCCCCTTCAATTTGAAATTTAGCAAGAATTTTAAAATGTGGAAAGTCCAGTTTGTTAGGCCTCTTTTGGTTTCCAACACTTGTGGTATACCATTGGGTTATGTGTAATTTCGAGATGTAACTTGCATAGGTGAATGTGCAGCTTGGATGTCTCACTCGTGGTTAGGTCTTATTCTACCCATGACATGGCTTAGGTCTTCTCCAACCCATAATTTATATCTTGAATGGTGTGTATATAAAGGTTGACTGCACCATCTCAAGTAAATAGAATCACATGTATTCTTTCACTTTCCTATTCTATATTGATTGACTTTGATGTTATTTGAAGCACCAACATATTGGTGTTCTCTTCTATTGCTTATGAATTTTACTCTTTAATCGATCATGAAATTTGGGTAAATAATCTACCAAAATCTTATAAACTTTTTCCAAATGCTCTTTCATGTGGACTTTCAAGAAAATATTTCCAATACATTTGTTTACAAATAATTCTTGGCATTTAAAGAAATTATACCGTCACTTCTCTTTATTTCTCAAAACATACTCTCTCCTCTACATATGGCTACCAAAACTAGGATTTATCCTTCTTGTCTCCTCGAATGTTTGATGCATACTTTAACCTCACTACAAACTCACTTCCTTAGGCACAAATACCATCAAAGAACAGCACATACAAAATAAAGATGAAAGATGATAACATTAGATGCTAGATTGATTCAAGTCACTTTGTTAAATTCAAATGTTATTTTTATACACAATCAAATGACAAGTAGAAAACACTAGTTGTTTATTATACCTATTTTTTAATTAGTAGAATGGAGTTTGCAACAAGACCCCCACACTAAAAATAATCAGAATTTAACAAATATCAATACAAAAATTAGCTCCCTAAGCAATGATTTAACTATGTATTCAAGATTTCATGCCAAAACACCAAACCAGTAATGCCAACCAATAACAATAAAGTGCTCTACACACCAATAGATTTGAGCCTGACACTATCAAATTATCAACCATTACATCATTTATTTCTAACAAGCCACTAAAATACAACCATTTAATTTTGTTCAAAAATCTATTTGGCATACAAAGCATGCATATGCGCCCATATCTGACCCATCCATTCTAAACAAAACCAGACCAACAACACAATGAAACACAATACATCATACAGATCTCATACTCACCCATCAGCTGCAAAGCCACTCCACCACATTAATTTCCTTGATGATGGGTAACAACTGAAGTCCCCACTTCGATGTCTCCTCCATCTCCAAGCTTCAATCTCCCAGCCACTTTTATCCATAAACTGGAGAAAGCTAAGGCTTGCAACTAGTCATCACATTCAGATCTGTATGAAGGATTAAATAACTGCACTTTCTAAGCAACTAAATACCAATGAACTAAAAGGAGAGAGAAGCAAACACCACAAATTAAAAGACACAAGAATTTGCCCAAGAGAACCCAAATTCTGAGAGAAAACTCTAGTAAATGTGAGGCAAAACACTCATCCACTATCTTCAAAGAGAATATAATCTTAGGCCTTTTGGGCACACAACTAGCCTGAAATCTACTTATTTCAGTCCCTAAGATCAATAAAACAGCTATTTGTTACACACTTTCAAGACTATACTTTGCCTATGACAGTCAACTAAGCCTATGAAATCAACTAGAATCCAATACAATTCAACTCAAATCCTTCTCTTGTGCCTCTAGGGGCACTTAAATGTTATATAGACACATAAATCTAGAAAGCAATTTCCGAAGCCTTTAACAACCAAAAACAAAAAGAATTTGAAGTGCTCTTGGGTGTTATTGGTCATTTAAAGATATCAAGTTTCCACAATCCATTTTGTTGTTGCAGTGTAATTTCTGGATTCGATTGTGTTTTTGTTTTTCATCAACGTTTCGAATCACCCTCTGTGATTCATCATCAGGATAAGAGAGAGCTAAAGAGAAAAATGATAAGTTGCAGACCAAGAAGAGCTAAAAAGAAGAGAGGGAGAGAGAATGGGAGGAGGACCAAAGTTCAAGGACAAGGGTGGACAAGACAGAAAAAAACAAAAAACAAAAATAAAGATAAAATAAGCTACAAGAGGAGACCAACTAAGAGACATAAAGCAAAAGAATTAAAGACCACTAAACTAGAAAACCAATTAGATAGAGAAAGACTATCGATATGAATAATATGATTAAAAGAGGAGAGCAATTAAGACAAAAAGATAAGTTAATTAGAACTAAAGAAAATTAAAACAAAAATAACCAAAGACATCCTAAACCATAATAATGAAAAGGACAAAACCAGGAAAAAAAGAAACTTCAAAAATAATAATAAAAAATAAAACATAAAAAATAAAATTGAATAATTTTTTTTGAAAACTTAACAACAAAAAGATTTGAAGAAAAAACAAGACAATTTGACTTAAATTTAAAAACAATTAATCTGAAAAATAAATTACAAAAATAACTTAGAAAAAAGAAAACCAAATATTCTCTTAAATAATAAGAGAACTAAATTATGATAGATCCAAAAATTAATAAGCAAGAGAATAAGATAAAAACAAAATCATAAAAGATTTGAAGCAAATAAGAAAAACAAAAAGGACACCAAAACTCAAAGAAACAACTACTATAAAAATAACAAAAAAATAAAAAATAAAAAAATAAAAAATAAAAAATAAAATTTTGAAAAAGAAATACACAAATTACTAACATCCTAAATCTTAAAAATTTTCAAGATCTAAAATTCAAAACCCCTAACTAATTAAAGGAGAGAGAAAACCAAAGGACTAATTTTTTTTGGGGAGAAAGAACCCAACCCACAAAGAGAGGACAAGAACAACCAAAGGTAAGTTAATAATTAATAACACATGGAATTTATTAAAAACTATAGTCCGTATGTTACTAATTATTAAGTTGCCTTTTTCTTTTTGTGTACACTCTTTGAAGTTATTTTTGTCCTTTCTCTCCAAAATCTTAGCGAGAAAGGGGAAAATTAACTTCAAGGAGAGGACAAGAAAACAAAAGGCAAGTTAGTAATTAGGAACATATGGATATATTCAATAATAAAGTCCATATATTAAGTACAACCAAGTACGAGAACACCAAGAAGAGGAGGCAAACCCTATGGAATAACAAGAAACGAGAACCCAAAAAAAGAGACAACCCACAAAGGAAATCAAACCAGAGAAAGAGGGAAGGCAAAGGAAAGGAGAAAGAGGGAAGGAAAAGGAAAGACGAAAGAGAGGAATCAAGAGGGGTGGTGATGGCGGTTTCTCAAATTGGATAATAATGGATGCCAAGAAGGACTAAGATTCCAACCCTCGTCACGATTGAGGTTGTTGGGATGAAAACTAATTTCTATGGCTTCCTTGAGTTTCCATTTGAAAAAGTTGTCCTCTTTGCACAAGACTTGAAAGTCTTCTAAACAAATGTAGTGCTTGGTTGAAGAAGAGTGTTCGGCAAGGGCTGATTTAAAGACTCGCTCATGTTTGATGTCTGCACTATGTTCTTTGATTCTAGTGTGAAAGGAACGACTTGTTTCTCCTATATAAGGAGTACCGCATGAGCAAACAACCTTGTAGACACCAGATTCAAGAAGGATGTCCTTAGAGTCCTTGAGAGGAGGGATACGATTCTTCACAGTACAAAAGGGCTTCAAAGCACAACGAAGACCTTTTTTGAGAAGGATCTTAGATATTTTGTGGGAGATGCCTTCAATATAAGGAAAGGAAGCACATGAGGGAAACTCAAGCTTGGGAGAACTAGAATTGGAATGGAAATTGGCCTTGGTTTGGTTGAGGGCTTTAGAGATTTGCTTGTTCGTGTACCCATTCAAGATGAAGACCTTGTGAAGATGAGCCAACTCTTGGTCCAAGTTGTCTTCATCACAAATCCGATGGGCTCTCATGGCAAGGGTTTTGAGGAGATCGATTTTTTGGCTAGGGTGGTGATGAGAAGGGTGGAGGTAAAGGTCGGTATGGGTAGCTTTGTAGAAAACCCGACGGCCTAAGGAACCATCTAGTTTTTTTATGAGAAGGATATCAAGGAAAGGAATCATTCCATCCACTTCGATTACTTTAGTGAAGGAGATGCAATGGGCTATGCTATTGAGATGAGCATGGAAATCTTCTAACTTATCTAGACCATGCGGCCAACAAACGTTGGTGTCACCTACATAGCGCTTCCACCATTTTGGTTTGAGGGGGAAAGAAGAAAGAGCAATATCTTCGAAATGCTCCATATAGAGGTTGGCAATGACAGGGGAAAGAGAAGACCCCATAGCAACACCGTCAACTTGCTCATAAATGATGCCTTAGAACGAAATAAATGTGGATCTAAGGCATAATTCGACAAGATTGGCAATTTCAACATTTGTTTTGTGCTTGACAATTTCAATGGAGTCCGGAATTGGCACTTTGGTGAAGAGAGAGACACTTGATGAAAGTCGCTTTCTGCAATGACAAAACCATCACTTCTGTACAAAACAACCCTAGCAGTTACAAAATCATGCTTATCTGAACTGGCAATTTCATAGAAAGCTAATGAAACCTTCATTTTTCTCCAAATTTCCAACTTCTGATGTTTGCACCCTGCTTCATGTGTCTCCTAAGTTGTGTTCCACTTCTCCAATGAAGTCAACTAAGATCATCCTTAACCTATTTGTCAACCTACGCCTCAATCATTCCTATGATTTTGAATAGTTACACAATCCCATTTAATCCTCCAGCCAAGAAAACATGAGAATTTGCCTTGACATTATGGCCCCTAAAACAAATTCATCCAAATCCCTATATAGACCAGTCCTATCAATTGATTCATCATCAAATATCTACTGATCCTTCAATTTTTCAAGAAAACTTTTCCCTTTCTGTTACTTTGGAGACCTTTAAGGGATTTTCCTCAGCACTAGGAGAGCATGAAAGCTCCAAAGAGTTCCCTTCCCATCCTCAAACATCAATTTTATGGTCCTTGATATGCTTATGCATTCATAATTGGTCTTTTGTGCATGCTTCCAAACACCATGTGAGGAACTTAAATGTCCCAAGCTACTTCACATCTTCCACACTCTGCTTTGCTTTAACTGATTTAATTCCATGCATCTCCTCACAGATCGGTTCCTCTAATAGTGTACAAATTTTCTTCACCATCCACTAATAGGCTATTTTTACTTCAGCCACTCCAACCAAGTTCTCCGTGAAATTATTTTGAATTTTGGCCATCGTGCATTTCTTCCCCATGTTCACTAATCCTACACTCCCAACCCCTATTTTATCATTGCAAAGGCATCTAGGCCTTCATCTATACAAAATGCATTCCTCAGTTTATGATTCAATACAACCCAAACAAACCAGTATCCTTGTTAGTTTTAAATGACATGGTTTATAATTTCAGGCCTTGTTTTAGCACAGCAATTTTGTTTCACAAAACAGATTTCAATGTGATACAAAAATCAATTATATCCCCAAATATCTAGCCAAATTAATCCTCCCTGACAATGATGAAAATGGTTTAGATCAGCGCACTTAATTATTCCAACCTGAATAACCTTTATGCCCAGTTGATCACAATTCTCTATGATGGGGAATATTTTATAATTTTCATTCACTGCAATCATTACCCTCCCTGCATTATAGTTTTCTGAACCTAAGAGATTTCTAAATATAGTTCTCTTTAAGTTGGATATTAGATCTCTTAATAGGATTGCTTGCCACCCATCATTCATTTTGTATTAACTCTTGACACAAAGGTAATTGGTGCTTGAGCTACCTTGTGTTAGCTAAGAGATCAGCAGGTTCAAACTTTATGGCCTCCTAGTAGAAATGCTCAAATTATATACTTGGGAACATAGGGATGAGACTCCTTGTCCCTTACAAGATGCTATTTAGATTCCAGTTTGGTGTCTTCCCATTACTCATTGCATTTATTACAATTTTCGATTAATCTGCAACAATTAGGGAATCTTCTCTGCTTGAAATAACTGAAATGTCCCACCCCGAATGGAGTTTGGACTCTGTGACTTAGCTCAATAAATTCTCAGTTTGACAAATGGAACATTTTGTCAAACACTTGCATGCACTTGTCTAAACTCAGTGAATAGAGATTTACAACAACATGTAATGGCAATAGCATAAAGAGAGCTTCATTCATAACAGTAAAGAGATTAACTATTACATGATACTGATTCAGTTCTTTCCACAGTACTTTCCTGAGTGTATTAATGATAGCAGATTACACTTTACACAGCAATAAAGTTTCAGTCTATTAATGGACTGATTTAATTTCCAGATAATAGAAATACAGCAACAATACATATATCAGACTTGCAGATTTAAACAGCAGATAAATACCAATTTGCAGATCTTATAGATGCCACGGCTGGTAGTAAAACCCATACTGGAACATGAAAAGGACAGCTATGTTTGCAGTTATAATTTTCTGAGTTTCTTCCCAGCTATCTTGGATGCCTGGCACACTCACCACAGGTGACAGCAGTGGCTAGAAACCCACGGCTACACCATACAGCAGATAAAAAGGAGCCCTGCCCTTAGCATTCACACCTACTATTATATTAGACTTCTGTCAAGGATTTTAAGGCACAATTGATGCTCCAAAATGCAATGCCATCAGCATGAAGACCCTGCAATCTCCCAAATGCTCGCATCCTCCAATGTTTGGCAATGTAACTCTTCTCAAAACCTCATGCCTAGGTAATGTATCTCAGTGTTTCAATCAGCAAAACGAATGCTTTCAGAACCACGACTAGCAGCAAAGTCCTTTATCAATCTCATCGCCACAGTCAAGACTAGCAATATAATCTTTATGACAGTCGCCCTTGCTTTGGTAAGTTAATTAATATATCTCAGATTTCTGGTTGGATCCATCCAACCCTAAATATCAAATCTTCCTGAATTCGTTGAAGCTTAAATATACCTTCAAAAATCCTCATGCTAGGTAATCAAGGATTAACTTATACATCAGCAAGTAATCCTTCACATTCAATCACTATGTCTTCCCATTTCTTGATAAATCATCAAACCTTGGAAATTGGATTATTTCCTGTAAATCAATGAAGCACAAGCACAATCCCTACAATGGAACTGTCTGCAAGCTAGCTTGGGAGATCCTTCACTCGCGTACCAAGCTATTCTTCCTAAGGGGTTTCGTCCTCAAAAACCAAGTGTGTCCAAACTCTTTAGTCTACTGCAAAAACCCTTTACAAATAATTTTCTCAACAATGAATGTGCAAAATGAGCTTTCATTGCCCTTTTATATTTCCATGCTCAATTTGCATTTGATTTTCATTTCATTTAATTTACTTTCATTTCCCACCTTTCATTCTTTTAATTTTGATGCACAACTTAATAAAATAACATCCCTTTAAAAGGTCACTTATATCTCCCTTCTAAATTGGCACTTAACTTTATATTATAAAGTGCACGTTAAAATCACTTATATCCCTTTAAATATAAAACCCCTTTTAATATATTTTAATAATACATAAAGTTAAATTATTTAATTTAACTTTATTATTTGACGTTATTAATATTAAATGCATAGGACCAATATTAACCAAAATAACTCTAGGATACAATTACGCCATCATGCCAAAAGTAGTAACCTCACCATCTGACCATTCCCATAGTAAGTATGAGCAACACATCCAAGTGACTTACTAAAAATAGTAAGTGTGCGTCAAAGTGTCCAAAATGGCCTCCAGAAGGCACACCACAAATAAATTGGGACACTAAGCTGAAGAGTATTGAAATAAACACCGAAAGGCCTGCCAAAGAACCAAAGATCACCCTCAAAGGGGTCCCTTCAACACCCTATTAGCCTACGGGGACCAATTGGTAGACTAACCACTGCGTCTGACCACTACCTAGGAAAATGGGACATTACAGTCCGCCCTCCGCAAGATTGCTTGTCCCCAAGCAATCCTCACCTACATACCTTGGCAAGTCACCTAAATACTAGGATCACAAATACGCCTGTAGAATGCCCAACAACATATCCTTTGCATCCACTGGGTAGAGATAAATACATACTCAACATCACTATAAACAACTAACCCAATGTAGAGCAATCTACCAAACATAGGAATCCCTGGATCCCATAACCAGATTGGAAGTCCGCCAGACTCAACACTTGTTGACTTCCACTGCGCTACTCTATTATGATCTTCACCATGTCGAGAATGGTGAAGCAACACATCGGATCCCATCGAACTGTCATGCCACACCTATCACCACCTAGATCCCAACACACCAAAACCTCACATCCATCCAACATGAGGAGATGGAAGTAACTCAAAGTGCCAACATCACAACACCTCTTCCCAACCTCTGCAAATCTCCCCAGGATGTGATGAGTACCCCACATAGGTGCAAAAAAATTCATAGCAACTCCTAGGTTGTTGATATAAAACAGATTAGCAGCCTCGAGACTAGAAATCCAACCTATGGGAATGCACACAAAACTATCAGGGTCATAGGGTGTCAGAGTACCAACCCTATGTCACTCTCCAATGCTAAGGAGATGAGGCAACTCTCCTCCAAACTCCCGAACAATTGTTGTCCTCCAAGGATTACGAAAGAAAACCTTGTCCCAATAAATAGAACAGTCATCCCCTACCAACTTATGGAGTAGAACTCCATCACTGTGGGCTGGACTAACAATGCCATCATGCTCACTAAAACCACAACTTCCCTATAGCCTTGCCTCCAACAGAAATTCCTGAAACAAGGAAGTTGCAAACTCTGCCAAGGACACATTTGCATGATGAAAATCTGATCCCTAACCCTATAAACAACCATCTGAAAGTAACAGAGACGGATACCCACAATCTCTGGTTCCATCTTCCGGAGATGGAAACACTCCGTCCCACAATGGATGATATGAATCCTGAGCCAACCCACACCTACGCACCATCAAATCATCTATGTGTGGACTAAAAGAGAAGTGATGAGCACTCCTTACTATGCAGTCAAGATGGAATGTACCTGCTTGTGCCAATGGTTGACCAACATAGTCATTGGGAACGCACGCCTTGTCACTCTCATCACCTAAATCAGGAGGTGGCTCACGTCTCTGATTGTGAAGGGCAGATTGGGTAGTTGCTCTACAAGTCCTCTCTGCGAACCCAATAGCAAAGTCCCTATCTGATAGCAACTAGAGGTATTTTGTCTTAATTCCCTCTAGGGCACGCATGATAGCTTGCAGACTAGATATGGAAGTCCCAACTACTACCCCTGTCCACCTTTTCTCCAATTGTGCTGACCACAGGAGGTACTCCACAAACTTTTGTGTGCTGTTGAAACGAGTTAAGGTTTTGACAACCCTATCCTCAGTGACTATCAGTTGTCCCTTGAGTCTCGGTGACTCATTAGACTCGTGCCTACCATAACCGATTTGCTAGCAAATGTAGGAGACATGCTCCCACTAGTAGATGCCTTGCAATCCTCATGCAAATAAGATGGGACAGCATGATGATTCAACATGCTAGTCACACAACACTCTGCCTCCTCAGCACAAGACTCACTAATAGAAATCTCTACACCAATGAAGAGACTAGTACCCCTGTCATGTGCGAACGCATGCACCTCACTACTAGTTGGTCCACAAGGTGTATGCATCTTCGCCTCTGTCGTATCTGTATCTTGAGCCCTCAATTGGCTCTCCCACAAAGGTGACTCATGATCCTTGTGATGCAAATTGTGTAAACCTCGGAAATCTCAGAATCATACCGGTCTGCAATCTCATGCAAGTCTGAAATCTCCTCGTGACTGAACATCATGAGGGGTTCTCCCCTAAAACCAAGAGTACCACTCTCATCCACAGGTGCAATGGCAGCCCTGGAAGACTGAATTTCTGTTGTGGATGATGTTGATTGAGCCAAGTTCAATTCCTCACAAAGCTCGTCTATCTGAATCTCTGATTCTTGAAGGGCCTTCTAAGTGCTCTTCAGAGAACCTTTGGTAACCTCCAGCTCGTAGGAAAGCTTGTCAACCTCCTCTTTCCCTTTCAACACATCAAAGTAGGTCTCACCAAGCATGAGTAGGTGACCTCTATCTGAGACTAGCTGTAGGTAGTTGGTCTTCGCTACCATCAACGCTTCTCTGAGTGCATGGAAACCTACAAGGGAAAGTCCTCCTTCAAGATTTTTTTGTATCCCTGGAATCCTCCAACAATACTTTTCCATCAGCTAAAGAGTGTCATCAAAGTGTCTAATGGTTGCATCAATTTGGTCTTCATTCACCTTCAATTGCCCTACCAACTGATTGGACTCCTGGGACCCATCACTCTTATGCAAATTTTCTGATTTAGGATCAGCACCATGCAACATTAAATCAGATTTGTGTCAACAACGCCATCCCTTATGCACAACTATGTAGAAGAAGTTAGGACAGCGGTATGGTCAACAGTAGATCCATCCCAAAGAAGGTCCTCCATAGGCTTGGCTTGAGGCTCAAACCAAACACCACCTATAACCTCATCATTAAGATTAAATGTAGAACCGTCATCATTAAATGATTTGAAGGTTCCATCATACCTACTCACAGTATGCCCATCAATAGGCACCGAACCATGGGGTGTATCATACTGAAAACTGATCTTGTTGCCTGTTGCAACATCTTTCCCATGATTGAATTTTGCACCTTCAAATGAAGTTTTTTCCTCAAACATCCTCCTAATGTACTTTACCAAACCAATCTTTCCAGGTCTCAAGATAACAACTAAGTTTAGAAATTCATTAAAAGAAACCTGTGTTTCAAAGCCATCTGGCATGCTCTAGTACTCCTCAAAGAGTTGGATGGCTTCTTGTTCATAACCTTCCCTAATTTGTTCTTCACCCCTGTGGTAACCCATTGTCATACTTTGAATATTTCTAATTCACCCTACAGGATGGCAGCAAAACTGTGCTCTGATACCACTGAAATGTCCCACCCCAAATGCAATTTGGACTCTGTGATTTAGCTCAATAAATTCTTAGTTTGACAGATGGAACATTTTGTCAAACACTTGCATGCACTTGTCTAAACTCAGTGAATAGAGATTTACAACGACATGTAATGGCAATAGCATAAAGAGAGCTTCATTCATAACAATAAAGAGATTAACTATTACATGATACTGATTCAGTTCTTTCCACAGTACTTTCCTGAGTGTATTAATGATAGCAAATTACACTTTACACAGCAATAAAGTTTCAGTCTATTAATGGACTGATTTAATTTCCAGATAATAGAAATACAGCAACAATACATATATCAGACTTGCAGATTTAAACAGCAGATAAATACCAATTTGCATATCTTATAGATGCCACAGCTGGTAGTAAAACCCATGCTAGAACATGAAAGGGACAGCTATGTTTGTAGTTATAATTTTGTGAGTTTCTTCCTAGCTATCTTGAACGCCTGGCACACTCACCACAAGTGACAGCAGTGGCTAGAAACCCACGGCTACACCATACAGCAGATAACAAGGAGCCCTGCCTTTAGCATTCACCCCTACTATTATATCAGACTCGTGTCAAGGGTTTTAAGGCACAACTGATGCTCCAAAATGCAACGCCATCAGCATGAAGACCCTGCAATCTCCCAAATGCTCACGTCCTCCAATGTTTGGCAGTGTAACTCTTCTCAAAACCTCACGCCTAGGTAATGTATCTCAGTGTTTCAATCAGCAAAACAAATGCTTTTAGAACCACAACCAACAGCAAAGTCCTTTATCAATCTGGTCACCACAGTCAAGACTAGCAATATAATCTTTATGCCAGTCGCACTTGCTTTGGTAAGTTAATTAATATATCTCAGATTTTTTGTTTGATCCTTCAAACCCCAAATAGCAAATCTTCTTGAATTTGTTGAAGCTCAAGTATCAGAAATCCTCATGCTAGGTAATCAAGGATTAACTTATACATCAGCAAGTAATCCTTTACATTCAATCACTATTTCTTCCAATTTCTTGATAAATCATCAAACCCTAGAAATTGGATTCTTTCATGTAAATCAAATGAAGCACAAGCACAATCCCTGCAATGGAATTGGCTGCAAGCTGGCTTGGGAGATCTTTCACTCTTGTACCGAGCTATTCTTCCTGAGGGGTTTCCTCCTCAAAAACAAAGTGTTTCCAGACTCTTCCATCTCCTGCAAAAACACTTACAAATAATTTTCTCAACAATGAATGTGCAAAATGAGCTTTCATTGCCCTTTAATATTTCCATGCTCAATTTGCATTTGATTTTCATTTCATTTAATTTACTTTCATTTCCCACCTTTCATTCTTTTAATTTTGATGCACAACTTAATAAAATAACATCCCTTTAAAAAGTCACTTACATCTCCCTTTTAAATTGGCACTTAACTTTATATTATAAAGTGCACGTTAAAATCACTTACATCCTTTTAAATATAAAGTCCCCTTTTAATATATTTTAATAACAAATAAAGTTAAATTATTTAATTTAACTTTATTTTTAGACGTTATTAATTTTAAATGCATAAGACCAATATTAACCAAAATAACTCCAGGATATAATTATGCCATCATGCCAAAAGTAGTAATTCCGCCAACTAACCATACCCATGACTTACTATAAGTAGTAAGTATGAGCAACACATCCAAGTGACTTAATAAAAATAGTTAGTGTGTGTCAAAGTGTCTAGAATGACCTCTGGAAGGCACACCACAAATAAACTGTGACACTGAGCTAAAGAGTACTGAAATAAACACCGAAAGTCCTGCTGAAGAACCAGGGATCACCCTCAAAGGGGTCCCCTGAACACCCTGTTAGCCTACAGGGACCAATTGGTAGACTAACAACTACGTCTGACCACTGCCTAGGAAAAGGGGACATTACAATAACCATATTCAGAGCTCCAACCCAAATGCTCCTGCTTCCTTTTTTGCATAGTTACCAAATTCAAACAGATCTGGTTCAAGTCCTAAGGTGGTCAGATACAGTCTAGAATTTTCAATTTCTATAAAAATTTAACCAATATTTTTTTATATTCTGACTTGTGAATATTTTTCCCCTCTCAAACAAATCAAAACTTTCAAACCTGGTAACTATGCTTGTTTTTTTTTTCACTGCAGAAGGTTGTTCTCCCCTCCAAAGTCACATTACCATCCTTGATTAGACACCCAGTTCCAACTACTTCAAGGTTGCCTTTGGAAGCTCCATCGGGAATTCATCTTCATTCATCCATTTGGAGGATATTCCCATTTAACCTTCTTCCTCTTTCCTCTCTTTTCTCTCTTTTCACTCTGCCCCAAAACAGGAATGTATCTGATAATGATAATTATTTAACTAAAGTTTATGTTTTTAAAGGTACCCCCTATAAGCTTATCTATGATGAGACAATATACAACTATGACATTATACGCCCACATGATAAAGGAATTTTGGATAGATAATATATCACTAAAGGCCAAATGAAAAGAAAAAGCCAAAAAGGTAATGAAATTACTCACCTTTCTAATCACAACTGGATTTTTGTAATTTAGTTAGTATTTCAATAAAGGAAAGAACAGCTCGCCAAAATATAGATTGAAATTTTTTATAAAAAAGATATTTTGATGTTGTATGCTTTTTGTTAGATTATAAGACTCGGACTGTCAAATTTGAATGAACATTGAAATTCCAATTGTTGTCAAAACCTTTAAAAAAATCAAATTGAAGAAACTATTAGAAGTCAACATTGTTGTAAGGACAAATAGTTGTCATATGGATACACTTTTGAATTTGTAGCAAATGGTAACTACATTCAAAAGCCTGACAATGTCAATCAACAGGAATTAAAGTAACCTAATAACAAGACCTATCAACATCCTCATTCTCAAGAAAACCTTCAACACAAATTGAAAAATGTCTATGGTCATTCAGACCTCTACGAAAGTAATTACAGAAAAACAACATGTTATCTTGAATGTGTTTCAAAGATATTTTGGAAATCAAGATCAAAATCCTTCTGTCCAGAAGTCATTTCTACAATTGATGCCTATGAAGATTTATCTCAATAGATCAACCTCGATCCAATGCATCATTAAAAGTTCTTAGCACCAATCTCCTTAGATTGCTTCAAGGATGAAGCTTCCCAATAGGGAAGGGGATAATTAACCTAACATTCTATAATTAGCTGAGAACAATAGTATCATCATCCTAACATGGTACATATATTAATCTTTTTCCATTCACCTACCACCACCCATCTAGTATTTATTTTTATATCCAATATGTAAAATTTACATATGTTATGAGATTATACCAACTATCCAACAGTGTGGAAGGCATCCTAGGCTAATTAGTAATTACTGTAACATTCAGTTGCAATAGTAATGGCATTGTTCTTCTGTCCATTCCTCATATATACTTTATTTATAATGATATATATTTTCTATATGCATAATCTCCCTTAGACAACCTTTTCACTTCCTATGAAACTGTAGCATTAGAAAAGAAGAAAATAATTTGCATTGTTATCTCTTAACAATAGGAACCCTAGTAAAGTTGTAGCTAGACTCACTGGTGATGGATATTTTAAGAAAGTGCAATATACCATATTAATGGTAATTTTTCAGGGAGTAGAAATGCTACTAAAAAGAACAAATCAAGTGTTCTTATGCTCAGTAATGACAGCATGCAATGTCTATTACGTGTAAAAGACCCAAATGCTGCTGTATCAAGGATACGAAAGGCCTTCCCATTCCTAGAAATTAACATCTAATATGAATTGAATAGCCTTTCAAAATTTCTAATGGGTTTATTTTTACTCACATATTTTGGTTCATCTATGCATACAACATGACAGATATTAGGTCTTTCTAAGATCTCATTTTTATCCAAATCAATAGAAGAACCAACCTTCATTAGGAAGCAACATTGTCCTAGAATCCAGCCCTTCTGCTGGTTGAGATAGCTGTGGCATTGGTGTTCACATTCACTGGTAGACCTTGTGGGCAAACTAATAAATAATTTCATTACATATTTAGATGTGCTCAAAAAGTTCAGAAGTAATTAGCATGTCAAGATCTGTAATCAATGAACAACAGACTAATTAGTGATGTTGAACACAGAAGATAAAGGTGCTCTCTCAAATATTTGAGTATTGCTCAAAATTCAGTAGTTACATACTAATCTTCTAAGGCCACCAACTGCAATACTCCTAACTAACTTCTCTAACAATCTTAACCATACGTCTAAGAGAGACAAATAACTTCAGTAATAACAACAAATTACATTTGCCATTATGAGCTTCTATGAGACCAGATGATCATCAGTTGTGCTGATAATAATGCTGAATACTTAACTGGGAATGAGCACAAGGAAAAACGAATAAAATTTGTTTCAAACTAATGCTCAAAGAAGTAGGAGCACTAAAAATCTAGGGTGTCTAATTCATGAGATAAGGTCTATATATGATTGAGAAACTGATCATTTAATTATTTAATTTAGACAAGAATCACACATAGGTACTTGTAGCCAACACAAATAGGCTTCAGACTTGTGAATTGGTGAATATAATACAGTGCACACCACTAGTATCTTATAAAATCCTATATAGAAACCTCTTTTAGGACATCAAGTGATTTCCTTATATGAAGAGTGCACAAGACGTGCACTCTCAAATAGTAGTGATGCAAATGAGGCCATGGGTCCTGATGAAGGAATGTCTAACCACATAGCCTATGGACTCAATCCCATATACACATAACGAGACATACTAATACATTAAGAAATGGACCAATAAAACAATTTTTATTCATTATTTTGGGAAGGCTAGTGATTACATTTTACATAAGCTAAGTGCCCTCATTACATTCTTGAGCTAGTAATTCCTTTATACATGGTCCACATGCAAGTGGTCGTCTCCTCACTCTTCAACTTACTATGTTGCATCTGCTTTGAAGATCATACCCTTCAACTTCTCCCCTCAAGGACTCCCTCTCTTTTTGCACCCTTCATGATGACCCCCCAATCTAATCTTGGCCATGTTTGTTGGCCTACTAGTTTACCCTTTAACTAAACTCTCTAACCTACTCACTAATCATGGACTCGCATCATCCCTTTGGCTTCTAGCCAACAAACCATTGATGAGCAAATCGACCAACAACCAACCAGTTAACCAACCCCCTTGCCAACTAGTGGCCTAACCAATAGCCCTATCTTCAACTTTCTTCTCAGCTTTTGTATCGTGCTTGGGTTTTCAAAATCCCATTTTGTGTCCATTTGGTGCCCAATCGTCTTTATGTCTCCCCATGGCGTGTACCATATGATATGGTAATCAATCCTACCTTGGATGTCATCCATCTTCTAATAGGAGATCCCATTGAAGATTGGATATCTGACATTTTCTAGCACATCTATCAACTCTAGGCTCGAGGTCACTAACTGACAATCATCTATCTTTTTGCACTTCTTTCTTATTGTGCAACCTTTGTCTTCATCCTTTACCCCAAGACTCCTACTTTGCACATGCTTTTCGTTGTGCTCTCACACCTTGTTAAGTCTCTTCTTTGTGCAATCCTCCTACTTCAATGCATTCTTATTCGTTTGCATATCTCTAACACACTCTTCTCCAATGCATCCTTAGTGCACTTCTTTTCTAATGCATCCTCTTCCTTGAGAAAAGTTTGCACATCTATATGTTCTTTTGTACACCCTTCTTCCTTTAGCCCCTCAAACATCCTTACAGAGTTTCTCCAAATTTTGCACCACTTTATTGATCTATCCACTTTGCATGGTTCTCCTTGTCATTGTGCCTCTTTGTTCAAGCCTTTGGTGTTGTTTCCTACAACACAAAAATCGTTGCTTCCCACCTTTCTTTCCTTTTCCCAATCCTCATGAGCTTGACTACCTCAAGTTCAGCAATCTATTTGACTACATCTAGATTGATGATCTATCAAACTACCTCAAATTCAGCACTCCCTTCTACTCTTCTTGTGTTAGGACCGATTTCCACCATTAATTCCTACTCCACCCATCAGCTTCAAACAAACTTTATTGGTCAACTACTCCTTGCATGCAATAGAAATTGTGCCTCCTTCCTCTAGACATGCTTGCTTTTGTGTGCTCCACTCTGCCTACATGCTCTTTCTTGTTGTGCACACCATCTCTTTCTAGGCACATTCCCTTGCCCACATGCCTCTCCACTTTGTCTTTGCCACAAACTACTTCATTTTGGCTCCTCATTGTGGCAAGTTTGCCTTACCCCAAGATGCCCCTACATCATACCTCCAATAGGAAATAAATGATTCACATTCATTTTCCCTTACTTTTAACCATGTTGCTCCTTGCCCTCACTTCCATTGGACTTTCCCTTCTATTGCATGGACCTTGTCCCACTTTAACTTAGCCTCCTCCTCCTAGTCAAGGGCCCTTTCGCATTTCTCCTCTAGACTCCCTCTTACAATGTGACTGCCTTGGATCAGCAGTTCTATCATCACCCTCATTTTGTGGACCTAGTTTCATGCATTGGACCACCTCAAGGGTTTGGAATTCTATTTGGTTGCCTCAAGGGTTTGGCACTCTATTAGACTCCCTCAAGATCAACAATTTTGTCAACACTTGGTTTGGGTCTCCTTGTCCTTCTTGTTTGTCCTCTCCTCATTTTCTCCTCAAGCACTTTTTTCTTGATGCCTCCTGCATGGCATGTTTTCCCCTTGACTCCTTAGGTGTGACTGCCTCAAATTGGTGCTTTTGTCTTCACCTCTCTTCTATAAATTTCTTCTTGAATGTTCAACTACCCCAAATGGGCACTTTTATCATCACATACTAGCCAAATATTTTATCTCCACAATGTCGTGCAACAACTCCACCCTCTTACCAACTTTGATTCAGCTTTAACTTGTTGGTCTCATTTTCTACATTCACCTCCGCCACCCTCATGAGGTGTGTTTCTCCGTCTCACTTTCTTCATCTCACTTTCTTCATTCTTTGCATGTCTCCACATTCACACACTCCTCAAGACACTCTCAAGCCTCACCATTTACAACTATGAGGACCCCCTTTGCACCATTTATGACCTCACACATGTTCCCTCACACACCCAATGGCCCCTCAATTGCCTAACCTACACAATAATAGATTTTGCCATGCAGCCTACAAGTCCTCATCTTATATAAGGGTCACAACCAACCCCTTTTTCTCCTCTTTGACTCTCTTTTTGCAAAACAAATTTCTATTGTAGCCTCTTGGCCATCTAGCGATACATTTGGAGTCAGTAATGATTCTCACACTTCCTCCCTACGCAATGTCTTAGCTCTCATATCATCCACACTCCTAGTCTTTGCAAGAGCCACTCTTTCTTTTGCCCATCCTTTCAAAGCCATTTGGGCATTCCTACACCTTTGAACCCCAACTCTTGCAATCATTCTAGCTAAAATTTTGCATCCTCCACCTTCTATTGTGTCGCCACACAATTTCCTCCTCTCAAGCTCTATCTTCTATGAGTCAACGAGTTCTCTTGCACAAAGCTATGTTCCACCACTAACAACCATTCCAATAGCTCCGCAAGTCGTTTCTCTTTTGCAAATGTGGGTGTCTCCGCCTAGTCCTTCCTTTATCCTTGTTCTCTACCAATCTTGTCTTTATCAGATATTTTAGGCAGAATAATAGCGATATTCAAAAGTTTTACACATAAATAATATTGCGTTTCTATTCCCCCCTCTTTCGTTCAATATGAATTACATATATAGATTGTAGTTTTCCTATAATCTAGGAAACCACTTAACTATAAAATCTGTTTAAGTGCGGTGAGTACAACTCACATAACCCACTAACAATACTATTTAATATGAGTTGTTCATTCAACTAACTCATTTACATTTATTATATTACCACATCGCAATTTATCAATAACCATGTGAACACTAATTCCCAACATTCCCCCCCTTAGTGTGAACATGGTAAGAACTCACACCCTACATCTGCAATAGGCCCAACTCTCTTCAGGCTCATGATCTTGATTCAAAACAAAAGGCACCTCCCATCAACCTTTCATGGTTTTCACATAGGCTTACCACAAACCCTTTCAAGATCCATGAACTGCATTACATTAGTGCTTTTGTTCATTGCACTATTTTACACTAGGGGATTACATAAGAAAATAACACACATAGAAAATGAAATGCCACCAGAGTTGATAAGCGGCCCCATCATTGGTGACTGACGAGAGGATGCTGATTGTCCTCCTCCCTCCAATCTTGAATTTATCTAAAGCACGTATTCTTCATCACTAGGACATGATAGCTCTTCATCATTGGCATGGTTTTCCCAATCAATTTCTTCAGCTAACGAAGCATGATGATCCAGTTTATTATCTAGTAGATCTTGTGCCCTCTTCTTACAATTCAAAATTACATGTCCTATTTCATTACAATAGAAGCATTTGAGTTTTCCTTTTGAAGGGATATGCTTGGTTTTGTACTTGCCTTTTCTTGCTTTGTTATGTACAAATAAGACCTCTTCAAATTCTAAATCTCCATTATGGTCAAGTAGAGTAGATATTACCCGTTCAAGACTAATGGTTTACCTTGCTTAATGTGAACACCATTCCAGACATATTTTTAGGCAAGCTATTCAGAAGTATTGCTTTGGCATCATCATCTTTTACTTTCTCATTAATCCCAACTAGCTGATTTAGAAGAGAGTGAAACTTACTGATATGATCTGCCATTTTTGAACCTTTTTCCATCTTCAATCCATACAATCTTTGCTTCAATGTTGTCTTCACATTTTTTGCTTCAGATCCGAAGAGCTTGTTTAATGACTCCCAAATCTCTTTTGCCGATTATGCAAAATCCACATGGTGTAAATATGTTTTTGATAAGCCGAGACCAATAGTTCCCAAAGCTTTCTATTCTTTGATATTCCATTTCGCAAGTTCATTTGCATCAGTTGGTATGACTGAATTTGGTTTGACAACAGCCCAAAGATCCTTTTCAATCAAGTGTAACTGCATCTATATCTGCCAAGTATGAAAGTCTCTCCCTTCAAATTTCTCAATGAAAGTTAATTTGTCCATGATTACTCTTTTTATCAAAGGTGTTAGGCTCAACCGATAATGCACCTTGACTATAACAATAAAAAGTACTACAAGCTTAACTCAAACTACAAATAATACCCACTGCTGCAAGACTCCTATAGTGCCTAAATACATCACAGATAGAAAGGTAAACTTAGTGAGAAAGTTTAAAGACACAAAGAAATTGCAAACAACATACTACCATCTCTATGGTGTTTTTCAGCGGCTTCCTTAATTTACTAGCTCCATGAGAATGGCATCGATCAAGATTTTGCAGTGCTTCTGTCAACACATTATCAACATTCTGCAATGTTGCACCATTTTGCACCTCGCCTAATGGCAATATCTTCAAGCCAATCTAGTTAAATAGTCGCAACCAATGCTCAACCAAGTTGTGGATCAAAGAAAAAGACAATGTTGTGCAAACACAAAGCCGATTTGTAATAAAGTAGATATGCTTTACGCCACAATAGGAAACCAGGTGTTGGGTGCCAAATGAAGTCACGATCTGATAAGAGGAACTCCGCTAACAAAATTGTAAGCCGATACAAGGTGTCCCAGCCATTATTTGTGCCTTGATGATAGCAATAACTTATTTTTACTCAAACAAATCCCACGACATTCTCCCTACTCTGATACCATATCAGAGATTTTAGGCAAAATAATAGAGATATTCAAAAGTTTTACATAGAAATAATATTGCGTTTCTATTCCCTCCTCTTTCGTTCAACATGAATTACATATATAGATTGTAGTTTTCCTATAATCTAGGAAACCACTTAACTATAAAATCTACTTAAGTGGGGTGAGTAAAACTCACGTAACCCACTAACAATACTATTTAATATGAGTTGTTCATTCAACAACTCATTTACATATAGTAATATTACCACATCATAATTTATCAATAACCATGTGAACACTAATTCCCAACAGTCTTGATGGAGAACAAGACTTATCCTTCCACATCTAGCAACATCTACCCAATGATCCCCACTAGAAGATGTGCCTCTCATTGCTTTACATATGACTACCTCAACATCCAACAATTCTATCTAGGTACTCAAGGTTTGATGCTCTACCAGACTACCTCAAGGTTGGTGCTTTGTTAGACTACCTCAAGTACAATGGTTCTACCAAACTACCTCATGGTTTAGAAATTTTCCAATGCCCTCTCTACAACCCTTCACCTCCACATTTAAATACCTCCCATCCACAATTATGTCAATTTCTCCTTTAGCCCCATGACTCTTTACCTCAAATCTCTAACCAAACCCAATCACCTACTCCTCTAGTAACCTTCTTCCATCGTCACTCCACCACTATTCCCCACTTACCCATCATAGGGTTTCTCACTATACAACTCGTCTTGTAGGTATCACTTGTGCTTGCAACCTCCCTAGCTACCCATCGGTATGGCCTCGCCTCTCCAATCCTATGTAGGGACTAACATTGTGACTTACTATTATAGGACCTCTTCCATAATCCTACATAACTGCCTATAAGTTGCTCTCCCAAAGCTCAACCTCAGATTTGATACCATTTAATGATGCAATTTGCCAATAGATGCTTGAACACACAACCTATTGACTCATACCCACACATACACAATGGGACACATTAAATCACTGACCAATAAACCAATAAAACAAATTGTATTCATTATTTTGGGAAGGATAGTGATTACATTATACATGGACGATGTGCCCTCATTACATTCTTGACCTCTCGACTCCTTTTGTAGTGTCCCCTTTTCTAGGTAGTGGTCAGTCGTGGTGGTTAGCCTATCAATTGGGTTCTCATAGGCTAACACAATGGATAGGGAGCTCTTTCAGGGGTCTTGTGACCTTTTGGGAGGTCTATGTGATGTTTTAGGAGCTTGAAGCCAGTCTCCTATTTTTTAGGAAGGGACTGACAGTTCACCTGTGACCTCTCGGAGCTTGTGGAGCCTGGCAGGGGGCCTTATGAGCCATTTCAGATAATCAAAGACAGTTTCCTACTTTTTAGGGGAATCCCTACTTTTTAGGAGGAGACTAGCAGTTGGCCTGCTTTGTTCAGACATCACCCTGGGATCAGTTGCAGCATCAGTTTCCAATTGGAGTGATCGAGTGATGGTCTCAGCATGAAAGATGAAATATTAAAGTGTTAACTTTAATATTTTAATTTAATAAAGTGAAGTGATTAATTCTTAAGTCACTTTATAATATTTTAATAAAGTGATTATTTAAAGGGGACTTTATTATGAAAGGTGATATAAGGGTTAAATGGAAATTAATAAAGTGATCTATTTAATGATGCTTTATTAATTTATATTGTTGAAAGGGAGACATAAGGACTCTATTAAAAGGGGACTTAAATGATTTAAAGTCTATTTTTTATTCTTAAGTTGTGCATCATAATTAAAAGGGCAATGAAAGTAATTTGAATGAAATGAATTTAAAGTGAATTTGAGGTGAAATATAAATGGGCATTTTCAAATTCATTTCATTCATTCATTCATTGTTGAAGAAGAAGAATTTGGCTAAGGGTTTTGCTGAAGACTGGACAGTCTGAAAATCTCAAGCTTTTTGAGGACGTAGCCCCTCAGGAAGAATAGTTTGCAAACAATTCCATTGCAGGAATTGTGCTTGTGCTTCATTGAATCTATAGGAGTTTCACATTTAAAGGTTTGAAAGATTTATTTGAATATTGCAAATATATTGATCATTTTCAGAATACAGAGGGTATTCAGACATCTATATTGCTGATGATAAATTCTGAGATGCATTTACCTGGGCGTTGCATTGTTGATTAAAGATCTGGATGCCAATATTCAACAAAGGTTTGAGTTGGTTAAGGCTGTCGTGAGTATTCTAATCCTAGGCGCAGCAGTATATGGCTTATTTCTCTTTCACGTGGGGACTTGAGAAAGTGTTCTGGTGTGTGGAGGTCGTATGGGCTTATGAGAACTGAATGATAGCTTGTTTCAAGGTTCTGGCATCTTACAGGTTGCTGCTATTCACTACCGATTGAGATAACAGCTCCGGGCGCTTATTTACTGCTGTCATTATTTGTATGTAAACAACCAGAAACCTGCATGGGATCTTCATTAGTCTAATCTGAAGGTTCTTACAAGGCTTTAACACCATTTTCTGTACCAGGTGTGTTTTCTACCAGGTCTGATAAATATATGTTCATGTAATACTCTTAATTGCTGCTCAGTAATGTTAAGTATAAATCTGCTAATATTAATGCTCAGAAATACAGGAAATATTAATGCTCAGAAATACAGGTATATGGTCCAGTATTAAATACATTTGTATTGTGTGAAGTTAGCAATTGAAAAGATACCCTGAAAGAGTTAGAACTGCTCTATAGTTGCAATTGCTAGATATCTGAAACACACCTGGAAAGAGTCTATATTTCTGTTGCTGCAATGTATGAGTTTTCAAATGAATCATTCAAATATATGTTGCTAAGTTCAATGAATGTGAGTTGCAAACTGTTTGACCAAATGTCTAATATGCCAAACTGAAAAATAATCGAGCCAATATTGCAAGTTAAATATCCTATCAGGGGTGGGATATTTTACCTTTAAACATGGTCCACACACAAGTGGTCATATTCTCACTCCTTATCTCACCAGGTTCCATCTACTTTTAAGGTCATACCCTTCAACTTCTCCCCTCAAGGATTACTTCTTTCTTTTTCCAGCCTTCATGATGACTCCCCTAGTCTACTCTTGGTCATGGTTATCAACCTACTAATTTACCCTTTAACCAAACTTTCTGACCTACTCACTATTCGTGGACACACATCTTGACAACATCATCCTTTCAGCTTTTAGCTAACATCCCGACAAGCAGCCAACTAGTTAACCAACCCCCTTGCTAACTAGCATCCCTATCTTCAGCTTTCTTCTCAACTTTGATAGTTGTGCCTAGGATTTTCAAAATCTTGTTTTGCAACCATTTGATGCCCAATCACCTTGGCATTACATCTCTCCCTAACCTACACCATTCGATATGGCAATCAATCCTACCTTGGATGTCATCGATCTTTTGACACAAGAGATCCCAATAATGATTGATCTCTAACATCTTTGAACTCATTTGTCAACTCTAGGTTCAAAGTTATTGACTAACTATGCATCCATCTCTTTGCACATGCTTTCCACTACATTCTCCAGCCCCATCTTGTGCAATCTCTTTATATGATCCTCCTTTAGCACATTCTTCTTCCTTGGCATCTCTTAGGTGCACTCCTTCGGCACATCCTTAGTCCACTTCTTCTCTAGTGCATCATTTTCCTTGTGCAAGGATTGCATATTCATGCACCCTTTTATGCACCCCTCTTTATTTATCCCCTTGGGCATCCTTGAACAATTTCTCCAAACTTTGTGCCTCATTGTTGATGCCTCCACTCCTCTGTGTGATTTTCCTTATCTTTGTTCATCTAAGATCAATAGCTTTGGTATTGTTTCTTGCACCATAGGACCATTTCTTCCCATCTTTCCTTGCTTTTCCTAGTCATCATCATGCATTGACTACCTTGGGTTCAACGATCTACCTAACTGTCACTAGATTGACAATCTATCAAACTAACTCATATTCGACACTCCCTTCTGCTCCTTTTGCATTGTGACCAACTTCCATTATTGGTTCCTATTCATTCAACTACTCCTTGCATGCAATAAAGATTTTGCTTTCGTCCTCAATGCATGCCTTCTTTTGGACACTCCACTCCACCCACATGCTCTTTTCTATTATGCAAGCCATCTCTTTCCAGGCACATTACCTTGCCTATGTACCTCTCTATTCTACCTTTGCTGAAAACTTCTTCATTTTGGCTCCTTACTAGAGCAAGTTCGCCTTACCCTAGGGTGCCCGTACATCAAGAGGCAATCCCCTATTTAGTGTATACCTATACTAAATATCATGGCACTAGTATGCAAAGATATTTGTGTCATACCCATCAAATAAAAATGTTGAGTCACACTTGAAGGACAAAGTGCCAAATTAATCATTAGTGCAAATGGGAGAAAAGAATGCTAAGACATGCCTTAAAACTCAATCGAGAAAGATGACAAAAGGTGGCAACAAAAAGTTTCTATACATTTGGAAATTTATCTCTTTGATCTACATGCACTTCTCTAGCCACGTAGAGCATGCATTCCAACCAAAGCATTTATAAAGGCGAAAAGACTTTATATCTTAATCATTCTGACATGTTTGTACACTCAACATATGTCCCTAGATAATCAATTGCTTGTCCCAACCTCAGCTTTTATCTCCTATATGTGGTAATACAATACTAAACTAAAACTGGCACAAGGCAAAGTTTATATATTATGATATTAATATCAGGATTCAACTGCATAGTTTTTGAGTAAAACTCATTGAACCAATACTCATGAAATATGGATCAATAAGTTTGACTCAAAAACTATGTAGTTGAATCCTGATATAAATATTATAATTTGATACATTGAGAAAAATACCTCCTACTTATCAAAGTTTATATATTTATCAATAGTAATACACCAAACTTCATTTATAAAATGATAAAGAGCAGGACATTCACTCACTTTCCATGTGCTGTCCACCTGTGGGAATAAACCTGTCTCAGTTCGCCCAGCACCTATTGCACATGCAACAAACACCTAAGAATAACCATCAAAGGAATACATTTGTTTCTATTTGTTACAAAGTGTAACTGACAGTAGCAGCAATTGCATAAGAATCTAATCTTAAAAGAGAAAATTTTGATAGACTCTAACAGGGCAAACCAGAAACTCATTTATCAAGTACTAGATTTTCTATTCTCCTAATAAAATATATAATATCAAAAACATGGGTACTTGGCCTCATCAAGGTGCCATTTTTCATGAACAATTCCTTGGGCATGCAGTAAAACACTCAGTAACAATGCTCAATCAAATAATTCATGTAACTCAGGTAATAAAATAGCTTTTATACAAGTTCACTAAAGGCTACAACAAATAATCAACCACTAAGCCTGTTGTAAACACTAAGCTCGTTTGAGCACCCCTTGTAGCACCTTGAGCAACCAGAATCTTTGAAGGCAAAAAAGAATTCATATTTTCTCAAGAAAAAGACTTAGTAGCTTGTCACTGGTTCATCAATGCTTCAAGAGTTTTGTTACCACATCCAAGAATATTACAAAAAAATACCTCGTTACATGCTTCAACAGAACAGAAAAAAGACTGACTAAAAGTCTATAAAAAACAAACTTTGAGGAAAACTTGTCACTCCTACAAATTATAATACCTGACAAAATGGAAACTAATAAGTAACATTGCAAATCAAATGAAAAAACTATCAATAAATAAATTAACTCATTTGCTCAGTAAATTTGCACATACAAACTCAAGCCAACTAGTTCATAGTACTTCATACACTACTCCATACAACATTTCATATTTCAAACTATATCTTTTAAATATCTTTTTGAGGTAATAAAGGTAAGTCACCATCAAGTAAGACATCGATTTGGTGTGTGAGATTTCCCCTTATGCAGGCTTTCCACGAGGGGATTGATTTTCTATTAACCTTCGATATTGTTCAAGGAGGTGTACATCCCTCAAGATTCAAAAATATGACCTTAATTATGGAGTACATGCTTTTTCACCTTAAAGGTGATACTTCCCAGGTGCATCAAGTTATGCACTCGGCTTTTTTGGAATTCAACTATGTAGTTTCAAGTCGGTCTACAATAAACCATATTTCATAAGTAGTGGTACACAAGAACCCTCCTCCTTTGAATATCTTTGTCTATATATCATGTACAGTTACTTTGAATCCCAAATAGTTTCCCCTTTTGTTACTGAGACAATTTACACTAAGCAGTGTTTTGCTGATCTACCCTGTTCTATTTTGCCAAAGTCCAGGTTGGTTATTTTTTTAGAAAATTTCCTTCTACATGGATAGAAAAATAATATAAAGATGGGCCTGTACTATTTGACTGAAATTCATGAAATGTTTTTGGGTTTATGGAAAATTTCTAAATTGTAATTTGGTCAAAAAAAGTTTATCTTATGAAGAAAGAATTATAGCATAGTTTAAAGAGTTCGACTCCAATTTGATTTGCTGGCAAATCTGGGTCAGCTTGTCCCAAAAAAAACTGAGTTGGTTGTGTTTTTGAGACTTTCCCCAAACTCACAAAGAGTAAAAGACTGGAGGATTTGCAAGTCTCTCCAAGGTTCAGCCAAGAGATGCTAACCTTTCAGAACAGCATTTATAAGACAAAAGTTAAAACTATATGCACACACACATACACATGAAACTTTCCCCAAACTCAACAAAATTTGCTGAGATTGAAAAGTCTCGCAAGTCTCTCCAAGGCTCACCAAGACAAAGATGCCAATTTGCCAAAACAGTAATTATAAGATAAAAATCTATCTACACACACACGATGTTAATTTTTTGCTCTATTTTGCAGAAAACATCTTCCACCTCGTAGAACTAAATCAACCTACTTAAACAAAAAGCGTTTCTGCCCATCCATCACTAAACTAGCAGAGGAAACAAATTGAGATTGGCATGTTCTCTTATCTCCTCCATCAAGCAAATTCAAGGAATTTATTGATTGTTTAGACTTCTTTTAGGGTTTTTCTTGGTTGTTTTCTTTTCTCTACTAACCCTCTTTACAATGCACCCAACCAACCTGCTGTCATGGTCCCCATTTCACCACCAACTTCTATCATTTTCTCCACAAGTAATGTTAGGAGAGCTATTATGAAGTTATGTACTAGAAAGGTAATGGATTGCAAAGGCCTCCAAGCTGAATCTATCAATTATGGTGTGGATTCCTGGCCTTCCCTTTGGCAAAGCTTTTCAATGAGGTTTTTTGTTCAAGCTTTCCTCAGTATTCGTCTCCACATATAATTCGTCCTTGGGGTTCTCTCCAATCTTGGCAACTACAAGACTATCATGATTGGGCATACATTTGCTAAACTTTATCCCATAGTTTTAGACATGCAGTTTTCCAAGTACCTAGAGAAAGATAATCTTCAAGCTTGTGGGGAAGCCAACTTTAGGGAAGATTATCAAACCATTGACCACATCTTTGCACTCTAGGCTATTGTTGAGGAAGCTCACCACCAATCTTTCACAATATTTTGTTGTTTCATAGACCTCAAGAAGGCCTTTGACTCAATTCTGAGACACATGCTTTTCCAATAAATACATGATATTGACATTTCCAATTCTCTCATAACCACTACTTGAAAGCTTTGTGGGAAAGTCATTGGGCAGTTTTGTACCTCTCATGGCCTCTCCAACTTTGTGAGGAGTATCATTGGGGTCAAACAAGGGTGTCCTCTCTCTCTGACCCTCTTTAGCATCTAAACTGATGAGTTGGAAGAGTTTCTTCGGCAACATACTCATATAGATGATGGTTGCATTTTACCTAAGGTGGTTATTGCCATTATACTTTTTGTTGATATTTTTCCCATCTCTCATTTTGTCGAAGGGTTACAATGACAACTTGATGCCCTTGCTCACTTTTGTGAACTTTGCTAGCTTGTGGTTAACCTTGGTAAAACTAAGGTCGTGATTTTCAACATCTCCAAATGTCTTCCTTCCAAATACTAGTTCTTATACAAAGGGGAAGCCTTCGAGATTGCATCTACTTACACATACCTGGGGGTAAAATTTTCTTGTCCCTCCTTCAACATGAAGCCTACCTCACACTCATGTTTTTGAAAAGGATATGTTTCACTCTCTATCCTGGAATGATAGTGTTTCCAGATCCAGTTACATGATATCACTTCAAAGATACATCTTTTTTATATCATCAGGCCTATAGTTTCGTATGGCTCTAAGGTTTGGGGGCCTAGTCAGGGATCCATTGATTGGGCTTGTAATTTTGAGGGGGTCCAAACTCTCATGATGTAGTGCATTTCCAAGTGCAACAAAACTACTTCTCAAAGCATTGCCTAGGCTGAGTTTGTTGCCCAACCACTACATCTTGAGACTATCTTCCAACTTACTTTTTATATACACAAACTCAAGTCCATGGGAGATTCCACTTCTAGTTGTGATAGATATCCATACTTTGCTCTTTGTTCTTTTGAGAAGATTACTTCATTGGGCCCAATTCAACACCATCATTGTTGGTACTCTGAGACTAGCTCACTCTTTTATTCTATTAGCATCTCTATTGATAGACTAACTCCTTTCATGTATTCTTTAGACACTCCTCCTCAGCTCCTTCCTTCAAAGGAGACTATCACTAGAGTTGCTAGAAGGGACAACTACAAACAATACATTCAAGTCACATAGACCTCTCATGTGCCACTCAACCCAAAGATTTATTTTTATGCTAAGTATTTCTTACGATTGCAGGGTGGTATATTATGTCATACTCACAATCTCCAACATCATCGATCACATGGGTTGAGATTTCCCATTAGCCAAACGAGGGATGCTCCCACCAACTACAAGTCAAAATGGACCATCATATTCCTTGTCCTAAAAGGATCTATCACCTTTGTTCCCTCTAGGAGGAGGCTGAAGAGCATTTCATCTTCAGATGCCCCATTTACTATGAGACCTTGAGGAGATATTACTCCCTCTGCAAGGACTCAACCAATAATCTCTATACTTTCTTTAGATATCCAAACTAGCAATTTTTGGCTCTTTATCTTCAAAAGGCCATCACCCTTTGGCACAAATCTTTACATGAGATCTCTCAGGATTCTAGAGCCCCCAGGTTGATTACTTCTTTGAGCACATCCAAGAGCCCAACATATTTAAATCATAGCAACAAAAATCTTTTGGGGAATAAATCGGCAAACCAAAAGTTCAAGATTTTTTGAAAAAATCGGATTTAAAAAAAAACGTAAAAAAATATAGAATAAGAGACAAAAACTGATTTTTTTTTAATTGAAAGGAATTTCCATACCAATAGAGAGTTTAGCTGATGAATCATAGAAAATAGATTTTGTTGTTTATATTCATATCGCTGATCACTATGTCACTAATTTGATTACATTGCATTCCACATCTTTCAAAGCATTAGTTCACAATGCATAACTAATAGATGACAAAATTTCAATTACAATATAGTTTGTAGTACAAAGATTCAAAAAACAAAAGTAGCCTATGACTCTTGCTAGTTGCTACTATAAATAAAGCTATGCTAAAGGCTTGCAGGCCTTGATGATGAAGCTCCTAGGGCTTTGCCTCTCTTAAATTCATCAATCACATGAGGATCCCAGTTGGACTCCTCTAGGATCTCAAAATCCTCAAACTCAAGAGCTACGTCATCATTAGCAATCCACTCATTGTCTGGATCAATCTCATCAAGATCAATTGGCTCAGCATCCTCAATGGTACCTAGTTTTTCCCATGGACAAGTTAGTCTTTGGATTACAAGTGCAAAAACATTATGAATATTGAATACAATTACAAATTTACAACTACGATTGCAAGTATAATAAAATTCTAACCTTGAGCTTTCTTTAGCTTCAAGCGGAGGTTGTGGTGAACAAACACCAAGTCATTCATCCGTTGTTGTGCTAAGCGATTGCGTTTCTTCGAATGTATGTGTTCAAAAACACTCCAAGTACGCTCGCAAGCAGATGAACTGCATGGCTGGCTCAAAATGCGTTTCGCTAACCACCTAAGATTTTTGGTTTCGTGACCAAAAAAATCCCACAGCACTGAAAACCACATTATATGGAGATGATGTTATGTAAGAATATCTTAAATTTTTATACATTTTATGATTTTGTCCACAAAATAGAGAGATTATCAAAATTTTATAGACTCTACCTGGTTGCACGGTCTTCCTGCCTTCCACGGCAGCCTTAGATGAGAAAAAATCCGTTGCTTTCTTGTACGTGGCTAACTCTTGGATAGCTGTCGTTAACTGTTCTGTGGTCGCAAACATTTTTTCCATGCATATGAACAAGCCTTGTGCAACCTCACCATCATCATCTCTAAATGAAGAGTTATGGTACATACTTGGATTAAGATAGTATCCTGCAGCATGGAGAGGAGAATGCATCTGTCGATCCCATCTTCGATCAATTATGTCCCATAGTGGCATATACCTGTCCCTGTCATTTTCCATCCTACTCCTCATCACCTCCTTGGCCCTATCCATGGCCTCATATAAATATCCCATGGGGGATTTATCCCCATCCACTAGTCTCAAGACCTTGACTAGAGGCTCTGAAAATTGTACAACTACTTCCATTGCATCCCAAAAACTAGCAGAATAAATGTAATCTGATATTGCTTTGCCGTCTGCTTGATTTGAGAAGCTAGATGCCATCCACTCGCTTGAAACAAACATTCGTTTCAAATTCATTTTTTGTTCACATAGAGTTTGTAGTGCAAGGAAGTGTGTTGCAAATCTTGTCACCCCTGGTCTAACTAACTCCTTGCCCTCTATGAAAGTGCGCATCATACACAAAACCCTTGTGTGATTATAGATAAATTTGGTAATTGAGCGAGCCTTGTGCAATACCTCCTTAACCCACTCAAGTTTACCAATGTCCTCTAGGGTTAGATCAATGCAATGTGCTGCACATGGAGTAAAAAAGATGGAGGGGTATTTGTCTGTCAAAAGTCTCCCAGCAGCAACACAAGCAGCAGCATTATCTGTAATAAATTGAACCACATTTTGTGGCCCTATTTCTTTGACCACTGAGTCATACATCTCGAACAATGCACCCGCAGATTTGATTGTGTGTGATGCATCCACACATTTCAAAAAAATTGTGCCAATTTCACAAGACACGAGGAAGTTAATGAGTGTTCGATTCCTCCTATCTGTCCACCCATCTGACATTATGTTACAACCAGTCTTTGCCCAAATTAGTTGATGTTCAGCAACAACATCATTAACATCTTGTACTGCATCATTAAGCAAAGGAAGCCTCAATGACTCAGAAGATGGGGCTTTGAACCCAGGACCTGCAGATGCAATAGCATCCACCATACCTTGCCAGTATGGAGACCTGGCAACATGGAATGGCAAGCTAGAGTAGTACCAAAAATTCGCTATTGCCTTCTTTGCTTGTTCATGGACAGTCGTCTTCCATCCTATATCTCCAAAGTGGTCTGTGATCCTGGTGTAGTACGAGGTGGGAAGAAAGAATTTATGTTTCCTCCACCTGTGTTTGGACCACGTGCTGTAGAAGAAGGTGCCGACCCAGATTCCTTGGAAAACACATGTGCACCATCTTCCCCATCCAAGCAATTCCTCCTAACTTCTGTAGAACTGGAGTCTATTTCATTCCCAGTTCTTGCCTTTTTAGCCTTACTCTCAGAAATCCCTTCAAGAGTTTGTTTTGCCTAATGGGTGACTTCTGCAGGGCATTCTATACAAAGAATGGTGTTATTTCCTGGCTCCTTTGCCAAATGCCATTTGAAGCGATAAATGCCACCGTTGATGTCACGCAAACACCAATTGCATTTAACCTTCGTTGAACCCGGAATTGTCGTGCAATGTGTCCACGCAAAGTCTTTTACACGTGGCATTATGGCATATTCTGCATTAGAGGATAGGTTGTTTGAATGCATGTTTTTTTTATACAATACACGGCTGAAGCAATTTTGAATTCAAAATTTCAAAATACTGTAAAATGTATTTCAATATTAAATAATTGCTACTGTATTTGTATTTTTTTTATACAGAATTTTATATAAATTTTTCACAACAATATTTGTTTTTCATTTTGTAAATAAATAAATGCTGAAATAAATATTTTGTAATTTTTATTTTATGTATTTTGTATTTATTTATACAGAATATTTATTTATTTATACAAAATATTTATTGTAAATAAAAAATAATTAAAAAACAGTAAATAAATACAGTAAATAAAAAAAAATCTGTATTACTATTTACTATTTAGTAATTTACATTTTACAAAATAAAAAAATATAAAATAAATACAAATATTTATTTTTTGGCATAAAATAAATACAGTAAATAAAAAATAATAAATACAGAATTTTGTTTTTATACAGTAAATAAAAAATAATAAAATACAGTAAATAAATGAAAAACAAAATATTTATTGCAGTATATATTTATAGTTTTTATACAGTAAATAAAAAATAATAAAATACAGTAAATTATTAAAAAAAAAATACAGTAAATAAAAAAAAAATTGTATTACTATTTAGTAATTTACATTTTACAAAATACAAAATATAAAATAAATACAAAATACAAAATATTTATTTTCTTTGGCATAAAATAAATACAGAAAAAGAAAATAGTAAATAAAATACAAAATAAATGTAAAATATTTGTTTTATATTTTATAAAAGAATTTACAGAATTTTGTAATGAAAATAATTAAATAGAATAAATTATTTTACAAAATAAAATACAAAATAAATATAAAATATTTTTTTTTTTTGGCATACATAATAATAATACTATATATATCAAAGTATTTAATAAAATAATAAAAAATAATTTTACAAAACAATATAGTTGATTTTTTTTTCTAAATCAAATACGGAAATGATAAAAAAATCGAAACGAAATACTGGCAAATTATTTTTCGAAGACAAATGCAGAAGGGGAACAATATCAATGCCTACCTGGAAATCGCAGACTGGAAATGCAGCAACTGGAATCGCAAACTGGAAATGCTGCAACTGGAAATCGCGCTCAATCTCGAAATCACCGCTCAAACAGGAAAACTAGCCCTCAGATGTCCGCCACTGCTGGAAAACTAGCTCTCAGATGTCCACCGCTGCTTCCAATGGCTTTCTTCTGTGGTTTGAAAAAGAAAAATCGTGGATTTATAGCCTTTTCGTGCGGATTTGAGGGTTTTTTTTTCGCAGGAAATGACTGACGGGTTGGTGAGAAGTAATGTTGCGTTTTTTTGCAGATTTAAACCCGATTAAAACCAGATTTAAACGCCCAAAAAGTCTAACTTTTTTCAACGGTTTTTTGCAGATTTTTTGGGAAAAAAACGTGAAGGTAACCGATTTTTTAAAAATCGCAATTAATCAAGTTTTTTTCCAGATTTCTATGACTATGATTTAAATGACCTTTAGATACCACTATTTCTCTTATGGATACCACTATTTCTCTTATAAACACGAATAGACCTATAAGATGACATCTCTCATTGGTTTTGCCTCAACATTTTCCCCTTAGGATTGTGGTCCTATTTCTTCCCAATGGTGCAATTCAACTTCTCATCGGTATAGATCTACTCCTCTCCTACCTGCCCCCAAAGCATAGAGATGATTGTTATAAGCTTTTTCACTAAGAAAGGAGTTACTTTGGCCTTTGATGTTAGATGTGACCCTATCGGGAGTATCTTTCTTAACCCTCTCATCCCTTGACACTCATGATGAGCATTATCAAATCTTGAACTAGTCCCTTCATAATGATCAATGGCACTAATGAATTCACCATTTCTAGTCCAAATGGCAATACTTTATGATCTCCAAATTTCTATAGGATTTGCTCTTTGGGGTTCTTGTTCCCCCTTCTTGGCTATATGTATTATTTTCTTGACCACTTTTGTTGGTGGTCCCTTGTTTGTATCTCTTTTCTTTCTTTTTTCTTCCTATTGGCACCTCATTTTGCTGTGTCTAAATTTTTCCCTCTTTTTCTCTAAAGGTATGCATTTTTCTTTTGATTGGCCCAGGTCCATAATCAATCTAAGACATTCTAAATGGTCCATCTTGCTTGAAATTGTACCTCTGTTGTTGTATTAGATCCCCCTTTCATATTTTAGTCAAATACCCAAGTTGAAAAACTAAAATTTTACTAAGTGTTGAGTTTTTGAAGTTTTGAGGTTGTTCATGCCTGCATACCTTCTTTATCAATCCCTACTCCCCACGCAATTATTCCTACAATTCAGCTAAGTGTTGTCTATCACCTTTTCGAAATTCTGAGGTATCCATCCTTGCGTGCCTTTCCTATCGCTCCCAAAACCCCACTTAGAAGCCTTGTGAAAATGGCTAAGTGTCAAAGTTGTCAACCCTTCAGACTGTCAAGGTTTCCCTTACTCTTATGCCTTCTTTAAGCATCCCCAATCCTCAAAGTCTGAAGATTAAAATTTACCTATGTGGTGTTCCAATGGAGTTTCTTGTAATGTCCCCTTTTGGATATACTTAGATTTGGCCCTAAAATCACAATTTCAATGGAAAAATAAGAAGTATATCTTATTAAATTACAACTTACCAATAGACTCCGGTTTTAACCCTGCAATAATGTTAGCGAATATTATAATTCATAAACAATCATTTTGATCATTTGTACTGTTTGCAACATCCTTAAATTACTTGACATACATAAGGTTCATTGATCTTAAAATAGATAAGTAACTATCAATACGAATTTAAGGTTATTATCCACTCCCATAATCAACCATTGAGAAGGTTGGAGATGAAGCCGCAATAGGATGCCCGAAGCATTTCTTCTTTCGAAGCCAAAGGGCGGATAGGCAACTCCCCTGGCCCACAAATGGCAGACACTTCAGCCATCCATTATGGGTGGCCTACTTAAAATGAAACCTCGTAACTGCTATCCCCCCTTGTACTTTTGTCTCTCCTTCTCATGATTGCTTGTAGAGGAACAAGTAACTTAAGGTTGAACCAATAATTTAATTAGAATGTAGTTCTTATTAGGTTCTACATAAAATGCATGAAATTCATATATTCAAAATATACACATCTAATTGCATACCACAATATCTATGAAAATATATGATTGCTATAACCCAGTATGCAGATGTAATAATTATAAATGTAGATGATTAATTTAGATCGGTTTGCTATGGTTTGTAGATATTAGCCTGAATATATAATATTTTCCAGATGGTTCGATGCCCTCCTTGTTTGGAAGCTTGCCTCTTTTGTATCTTCATGGTGGGACAGACACAACTCAACGTTATTCCCTCCCTTGGTGAGGGACACATCCCTTAGACAATCGTTGTTCTACTATCCTTAATCGCCACTTTTCCTTGCACCTTTTCGCATAGATGGGATGCTTCATTAGTCGGTTGTCTTTTGTTAACCATTCCTTATTCTTCATAGCATGAAACTCAATCACTACCCTTTTAGTCTTTATATTATATTAGATAATATTATTTATTGCTAAGTGGGACGATGCCTTAAAGGGAAATGATGATTTAGTTTAGCTTGGTCGATATTTTTATTTTTGCGACTCTTCCTAGGTCGGGGGCATGACATTTCCCTTTCTTGATACCATTCCTTGGCATCCCCGATCCCCGAAGTCCAAAATGTAAAAGTTGTCCAAGTGTTGAATTTGTTGACTTTTTGAACTGTCGGGATTTCCCTTCCCTTTATACCATTCCTTGGCTTTCCCAACCCCAAAGCCCAAAAGTATTCGAAAAGCCTAAGTCCTTTGCATTTGTCGAACTTTCAGAGTTCTTCATCCATCCATCTCATCGGACTTGTCATCCTGGTCATGCATCCCCCCACAGTCCGATACTCCATCCATTGCTCTATGTATCCTATTTGAGTTGGGATTTCATACATCCCCTATTCCAGTAACTCTTTCCATGCAACCCAATGATCTGAAACTCCACTAAAGTCTTCAAAGTTCGCCTAAGTATTTATCATTTTTTGGAGTTTCAAGCTTTCTATTACCTTCCTAACATTCCTTCCTTGATTCCTTGAAAGCCCATTATCTTTCGAACTTTTGGACTTCTTCATCCCTTCATCCCTTTCAAATCTATCAACCCTAGCATGCCTTTCCCTCCAAGTCCGATTTTCGAGATTTTGGAGTTTCACATACTGGCATGCCTGTCAAACTTTCAGGGTATTTTTTCCCCTCATCCACCTTTGGCATCCGAAATCTCAAAACTCAGACATTCAAATAGAAAGCACTACTGACCTTCCTGCACAACCTAGGATGCCACTAATGGCTAGAGGCAACACCTGTAGATGGGATATGGACTCCCATACTCCACTAGTACAATAAGGACATGATCAAGGTGTGTTTGAAGCATAGAAATGATTAAGACTTTGACAAGAAGACATGGTCACCACCTACAATTGTAGGAAATCACAAATTTTCAAGGCCCTAATGCAAGTCTACACATTTCCTATTCTGGATGACTTGCAAAAGATTATATGCTAATTGAGTTTTATTTTCAAGTAGATGACATTTTGGACGAGAAAAGGAGAAGAGCAATTGCAAAACTAGCAGAATAGAGATATTCACAGGAAGCCCTAGGATTTCAATTTCTAATCCTCAGTAAAGGTATTTTGGTGTTGTAATGATCTGTGTTTGTCCCAAATTTGTAATTAACATTTGTAAACTTTGTGGATCAAATGATTAAATGTAGAATCAACCTTAGTTGAGTGTCTCTTTGCGTATGGTATAAACTTTTGGATGTGTATTGTTTAGTAGGTCAACCAAATGACTATAAAATCCTTGCAAAGCCTTTGTAAGGTATCTTTTCAACATAATAAAGGAAATGTATGGATACTCATGGAATACTAAGTAGCCTCACTTAATATTTTGCAACCATTTATTGTTTTTCTAAATGTGTGTAAAGCCAGCTTGCCTGTGCATTTTTAAACGCATAGTCTTTTGTGGTGTCTTGATTAAGGCATCACCTTGGTTTCAATTATTGCATCTTTTGTATGAATTCAAAGACTCTATTGCCCAACTAAATAAAGGCACTAGTCTGTTATTGTCTCCTTCTCCCCATCATCCTCTACACTCAAAACAAATCAATATAAACATCTTTTAAATTTTTCCTTTCAAGTGTGTTCCAACTGCCATGTCTAAATATATATATAACAGCATAAGGAGTTATCATAAAGCTTATTCTTAAACACTCATATGGCAGATTATCTGCTCTAATAAGGTGCTTGACCTTGAATATTGCAAATTAACATATAAGCACAAAGTGATAACCAAAATAGGTGTGCACTATGTAATGGGTATGGTTTGTATCAGGATAAGTGTTGTGCTTCTGTGATGATATCTATTGCAACACCTTAGGGAAACCCCCCTTGGTTTAGTAGAGCCGGAAATGAAGGAGGTCTTACCCACCTCAATAATTGGTTCTCTATTGCCCAACCTGAATATAAGTTTTGTGGATATTCTTCCAACATTTAACACTCTTGGAACATGGAAGACTATCCATCCTTAGGGATTTGAGAACCACAACTCAGATCACCAACACTTCCCCTTTTGGTCATTTGCAGCCATTCCTTTGATGGAATGCAGCTGATGGCGTCTTGAGGTATGTACATAATGGAAAAATTCACATTCTATGTATATGCAAATTCACACTGGCAGAATTTTTAGTTTTTACTTTCCAAAATTCTGTTTGCCTATCTTGTTCATTTCAAGATCTGTTGAATGTTTTCAATTTTGGTTCAGCAAATATTTTCTGGGTTAGTAAAAAGCAGCAAAAGTGGCACTTTCTTCCTCTGCAACTTGTGACAGCTTGGTGCAGAGAATACTAGCTAATATGCATGTAAAACAGGTAAACTCAACCATCATTTACCATGCTAGTTGGAGAATCCTGAAGCTGACCAAAATTCCTGCTTGTCATGAAAGAAGAGTACATGATGAGATCCACTGTCATTATAATTGACATGTTAACAGTGAAGTGAAGCTGAACTATTCTGCTAGACAGGAGCAAACTCTGTACATTCTTAACAAACCTCTTGATCCATATTCATTTATGAAGTTTAGAAATAAGCTTGGTGTTGTGTCCATCATGAAACTTTTGAGAGGCTATTAGAATAGGTGTTTATTGTTTAATGATCATAAAATGAGAATATGTGATCCTATATGGACATTTAACCACATCTTTTACTTACGTATTTTAGGTTACTTAAGAGATTGTTTCCCTTACAAGACTTCAATTTTTACTTAGCATTGTATTTTCTAATAGGTGGACCCTGGGGTGTGTAATGTCCCCATTCTCTCGTGAGCATCAGACATGGTGGATTAGCCTATAACATTAACCCTCGTAGGCTAATGGTTCTGGATAGAGGGTCACTTGAACGGGCACTTGGTCGTGAATTTGCAGTATTGATATCCGGAGTCTGGTGACATGGTGAATTTGCGCGTTTGGCGTGTTATTGGAGCTTAAAATTATGATCTTCACCATTTATTTCACCTTCTCAGGCTTAGGGACCATGTGTCTATTATTTAAAGGGGTCACTTTATATTTTTCAGTTACTATTCATTGATAAAGTGAAAAAAAGAAATAACTTAAGTGAATAGTGATTTTTTAATGAATAGTGTTTCAAAGTGAAATTATAAAAGACCTTGAGAAAGTTCGACCCATTCATGCTTGGTTATATTTTGCTGATTGAAGTTTGGAAGTGTGGAGTTTGTGGAAGAGAGAAACTAGGGTTTCTCAATTTCAGCAGTGGGTAAGCCTGGTTTGGGCTTGTAGTTAGGATTTTATGCATCTTGAAGGTGTGAAAGACCACCCTAAAGTGCAGGTCTGAGTTTTGATTGATTCGTGGGAGCCATATCTTGCTGTTTTCAAGTGTTAGAAGTCATCCATCGCAAGAGAAATAGCTGTTGGAGGTTCCATTCACGTTTTTGAGGTCGTGGCTTGCTTTTTGAAGATTGTTGGAGCTGATTTTGACCACCTACAGCCAGCCGCCTTCAAGTGAGGGTTTCTACATCTTCTACTAAGAAAAACGCCTTCTCTTAGTTGCTGCTATCTTGTCTAAAGGGGGCGCCCTTGGTATTAGAAACATTTTCTTCAATCATTTGGCGGGAGAAAGTTGTAAGTTAAATTTTATGTGTATTATGGTGGCCGCGGGTACTGTAGCAAGCACTGTTCACAGTGCATTTTGGCTGTAAGTTAAAATCTATTGTATTTGATGTATCCGTTGAAACCCAATGAAAGTTATATTTTGGATGCAATCTATTATGTATGAAGAAGGTGTCTTGGCAATTAAATCAAGTCATTATTTGAGTTGTCATATTAGTTTAGTATATCTTGTGTTCCCATTATATGCACATGCTTGTTAAATTTATGTATATCATTGGCATTAATCATCAAACACGAGTAACACAAGAAAGACAACAAAAACACATCACGGGAAACAGATAATCAGACCTACAAACACAGTGAAAACAAATCAGCAGAGTGTCAGTATATCACTACAGTGGTAGCAGAGTGTATCACCGGAGTGTGGCACATCACAGTGGTATCAGAGCAAACCTTTCCAGCCACCTTGTGTTGGTTTCAAAGAAAATCCAGATTAAATTTGGGGGTTTTGAGTCAAATCTAGTTTGGCTCATTACAGGGTGATCATATAAATAGACATTTAACCACATCTATTACTTATGTATTTTAGGTTACTTAAGAAATCGTTTCCCTTACAAGACTTCAATTTTTACTTAACATTGTATTTTCTAATAGGTGGGCCCTGGGATGCTCTTACACTATCTCCTCTCTAATTTTCTTTCTGTGTTAACCCTTTAAGCCCTCAAAATCCCATATGTATTACATTGTATAGATTCTAGACAGTTGCCATAAGAAAACATTTTGAGTTTATCTGATATCACACACCTGATATAGAATCCAGTGCCAGCAAGTCATAGTCAGAAACAACTCCAACCTGTAAAACCATAAAATTTGGAATATTAATAATTATATTTTTATTGTAGCTCCAAGTATAAAGTATGCATAAAATTATATAAACAAAAAATTAGGATGAATGTTGGACAACAAACGCTGAAGGAAAATAGAGTCATAAGTAGCCTGGAGTTGACATTCTCTCAGTTTTCTGGTTCATAAGTTGCATCATGTTTTAGTGTTTAAGATAATAAGAAAATATGGCTGAAGAATGTTAAGGAAAAGACATGAAGGTGGCTTAACAAAATTCACCATAGCAATTTTAATAAAAGTTACCTTTTTGATGTCATCTAACAAGAAAGTATGAGATAAATATCTAGAAAGTATGCTTAAAAGGATTGGGCCAACAATTCCAGTTGATATTTTGTTACTCATCATAATGCAGTTTATAACAGGTAACCTCCCCATGCCTCAACCAATTAGGCAAACTATATTTGACAGAATGCCAACACAAGCACAACACATCAGCAGAATGTAGTATGCAAAAGAAAGATCAAAGCGTGCTCCTTCATTCAAGGGATAAGAATACTCCCAACGGGAATATGAAACAAATTTGTGCATTGGAGTACATCATTAGTGGTTAAAGCTACAACAATCACTAAGAAAGTGGGAACGAAACCCTGGTAGTTTGCATCCTTATTCTCCTGTCCTTCTGGTTTGCATCTAGTAGAACATAATCAGCCAAACTGTTGTATCTGAAATGAAAAACAACAGAAAACGGCACAATCCATGTTGGACAAAAAATAGCATACTCTCAAGTGTATAACAAAAAACACACACACACCAAAGCCCACAGTACACGAAAACTACATTAAATGAACAATATCATATAGGTAAAAATAGAAAATAAAAGCCTTATATTAAACAAGCATCTAGAAATCAGCAATATCATAGTCCACAAAAGCATGGAGAACAGTCAGCAATAAGACTAATCAATGTGTCAAAATGGACTAATCAAAAAATGATTGGCAGTTTTTCCTTTTTAAAGATGATAAGTATGAACCATTTCCCTATATATTAAAATATACAGAGATGATAATTAGTTTATAAATAGAGAGCTGAGCATCATAGATTTATGCTTACCAGTGTCCAATCCTCGTCTACTACTGGCAAGCCAGTAATCCGATTGTCCACAAGAACTTCTAAAGCTGTTAACACAGCATTTTTAGTTGTGAACAAATATCATGCAAGAAAGAAAAATTAGTTCAAAGCACAGAAATAAGAAAAAACAAACTGGCAAAGAAAAGGTTATAAACAGTTACCCTCATCAACCATTGTTGTTGGCTTCACAACAAACAGGTGGTCTTTCCTGGTCATGAAATCACCTACTGTGAAGACTTCTTGCCTTGGCTGAAAACCAAAAGCACAAAATGAAACAAAAAAAGTCAAATAGCATAAAGCAAAAAGATTGCAGCCTGATCCAACTATATATAACAAAACCCTTTGTTTCTTGCTTCTTCTATTGGAACTCTAATGCGGGAAAATACAACAAACTCCTAAAAATCAGGTAATATCATAGTCATAATAAATCGTATTACAGAAGATATTAAATTACACTTCTAATATGCTGAGATAAGAAGCCACCTTTCTTAAAGAAAAGTATAATTTTGGCTGTGACTTGAACAAAGTCAGTACTTGTCTGGCTTAAGATAGCCTAACCATCTTAAAGGGAGCTTTCTCCTGAGGTAATCTCTAGTACAATGAGTAAACATAATAATGAAGATATTGAGGATCTAAAATTACTTTTAATGTACTGGTACCATTACTGGAGATAAAACTGAAAATAGCTCTTAATAACACACTATAGAACACCAATCTATTAATAACTTCCACTGACACCTTATGGAACTATTTTGTATTTTACCTTGAAATTACAGCCAAAAGTAATATCTTCCCTAAATGTTCGCTTTTCGCTGTGCTATATGCTGAAATGCTTCTTCTCAACAAGACCACAATCAGTTTGTAATTGTCTGAAATGTGAAAGCAACTTCCATGAGATATCATATATCCCATCTAACTTGTAGGTCAACTAATAAAGAATAGGGCCCAATTCACCTTGCTCTCCACTCATACAAAAAACATTCCCTCGATCTGATTATCAGGATATGTCATCCTAACTTCATTATCATATGTTTGCCTAAATTCAATACCACATCTTGGTCCTAGAGTTCAGCCTAATTGAGTGCGGAAGCTCAATTAGGATAAATAAAAGAATTTTAATGAAATAGAGGAACAAGTCATGAGCAATGCAGTTATCAAATTTGAATCCCTTTGTTCATTGTTATTAAGATCACTCGGTTTGCAGTAGTGCACTAGTGTGGTATTATCTCTAAGTGCTGATGCAGCCCTTCAATAACTTAGAGGCAGAGGTTTCCCTTGCTGTAACTCATCATTATTTATCTATTTGTGCGTGAATAATTTATAGTTTTCCTGCTACATTACCTCTATTTCTGAACAAAAAGGAATCAAAAGAGTTAATAAATGCTTTTGAAACCAAGGACATGAAACTGGTATCAGAGCTACTTTCCAAAGTGATAGAAATCATTGTTCAAAAACTTGGACTTGGCAATTACTTGGCTAACCTAGCACTAGGCAAAAACTCAGGGAAAAACTTGACAATTGCTCAAAAATATTATCGAACACTAAAAATACATAAAAAAATTTAAATATTCTTCAAAAAAATCACATATTAGTTATTACAGATTTTCTTTATATATAGATCAAAATTAAAGTTCAATAAACTTCATAGACCAAAAAATGAATTCAATTTTTTAATACTTCTAAACTTCAAGTTTCAATATCAATAAAATTACAAATCATAACTTTCTTCTAAAACTAAAGCTCAAAAAAGTGTATTGCTGTTGTGTGGGTGTCATGGGAGTGAAGGGTATAGATACAATATCCTCAACAAGAGCCTCATGAGTAGAATCAAGTTGTGTATGTGGTGAACTCACTCTTGATGGTTCACCAACATTGCCTTCTGCCTCCTCATCTGCTGTCACATTTGCTTGCCATTCAACTGCATCCCTCTCCAAATCAGCTATGTCATCATCAATAAACAATGGATCCACATCAACATCCTTTACAATCCAATCTGAATATGAATCAATGTCTCAAGGTCAAATGTGTGACGTGTATCATGCCCCCGTACCCTTTTCTTATACAACTGAAAGTTGTACCGCACAAAGACAAGGTCATTCAAGTGCTTTTGAGTCAACCTATTGCATTTCTTTATATGAGTGGCCTCAAACACACACCAATTTCACTCACAACCAAAAACAATACAAGATCGAGATAAAATGCAAATGGCAAACTTTTGAAGATTAAGCATTATGGCACCAAAATCTCTCCACCACAAATCTACAAGGTAACATTTATAACTTTATAATGATTTTTGTAAACTTAAAATTTAAAATCAATAGTAAACTAAAATTAAACATATATAGCTTTTTACCTAGCTACAAAGTGGCTCTCCTATGAATGCATAAAGCTAAAGAAAATAATGCCCCTCCACTCTCTTATAACCATCCACCTCATCGTGTATGAGGTTTCGAAGGTTGCCATCAGGGACCAACCTCTCAATACACATGTTGGGGCCAAGCATAACCTTTGCATCTACTTTGAATGAAAGGGAGAAGAAAAACTTAGGGTTCAAATAGTTGGAAGCAACATGAATATGTTGGAGTTGTCAGTTCCACGTCCAATCAATAAGATGTCATATTAGTTCATATTTGGTTTTTTTTTACCCGTACAAATGTTGAATCGCCTCTTTGGCCTTATGCCTCATATAGATACCCCATGGGGTTTTTATTGCCATCCACCAATCACAAAACCCTAATCAACAGTTCTGACACCTAAGTCAGTACTGGATGAAAATGAAATTAGAGAATTATACTAAATCAACAAATAAAATCAACATATTGTAACATTATGAAATATAAAATAAATGCAAATTGGAGATTGAAAACTTCCCTTGTCGATCTCCTCCATGACCTTGGCAAATATATCATCAAAAATGGTCTTCATGACCCTTTCTTTCAACCTTCCTACTATAAGAACTCTCCAACCACCTTTCGCTCACAAGTGTATCCTCAAAGTTGGGCAATGTAGCTGGTATACTCTACAAGGTGAAGAAATTAATGGCAAAGTGAGTGAAACCTAGTCACATGGGCTCCTTGACATTAGTGTGCTATATCATGAGATTCAAGACGCATGCATGGTTGTAAATGTACCTTGCAATATTCCTTGCATCTTCAACTACATTCTTCACCCAACTTAGTTTTCCTATATCCTCGAGGAGTAGGTCAAGACAATGGGCAACACAAGGGCTCCAATACAACATTGAGTTCTTCGCCTCTAAAATTCTACTAGATGCAACATATGCAATTGCATTGTCAATCACCATTTGGATGACATTTTCCGCTACCACTTCGAACACCACCTCATCCAACAAATTGCATAAAGTCTATATTTTTTATTTCCAAAAGGACTAATTGCCCCCATAAAGCCACTAAAACATTAATGAGTGTCCTATTCCTGCCATTTGTCCACTTATCAAATAAAATGATTTAGCCTTTCCTTTTCCAAATTTGTTTTTGTTCCTCTAATAGTTGACATGTTTTGAACCTCATCTTGTAATAATGGTGTGATGAGCCCTGCTGGCTCTCAACTCAAACCCTAGTATTTTCTTAAGTCTTAATGTGTTATTTTAGTTTTTTAGAGAAATTTTATAGACAGAAGAGAAGGGGCGCAGCATATAAAAGCTCACAAACTATAAAACAGAGCTATTTCCTACAGAATGGAAATGCAGAAGGCGTTATTTTATTGAAACAATTAGATCACAAGTGATAGACATACCAGAATGTTTCCAGATTATTTATTTAAAACAGTAAGCCAGCTCGCCAGCCAAGAATGGTGAAAACTGGCATATAAGGTCGCCTGGCCTCCAGATTTGAGTTCTCCCTCTTCGAAACTGGATACAAGCTCTTGAAAAAGGTAGACACCAGTGATGGAAGGCAAAAAGAGACCAAAAGGAAGGCGTTTCAACAAGTTACTTCACACGCCTCTCTAATGGGCACATATCCCAATGCAAGTAGTACGGCCAAGGTAGAAACCCTAAAAGAACACTCTGAAAGATGAAATCTGTAGAGAATGGCGTCTTTGGAAATGAAACCCTCTTTCCCTATTGCAGACAACTGAATACAAAATAATAAAACTCTGATAGAATCATGTAGAACCTCTGAATGAAGCTCTCAACTGCACTGATTCGACTGATCTCTCACAATCTCAAAAGTGCTCAACATCGAAGAGGAATCGTTCTCCAATGGCAAAATAATGCTCAAACCCTGATCACAGAGGAAGGCACAGGAAAACTATCCAAGGCAAAGTCGAAATAATCAATAATAGGGTTTCTCATTGCCAAATTGCCTTATATCAAGAAGGCACGCATTTCCAAGAAGATACGCCACTTTTGATATTTAAATCTTTTAAATTATAATTTAAGTCACTTTCAATAGTTTGACTTAAATAAAGTGGGTGCCCTTTTTGTGTTTAGTGATTAAAATATTAAATCACCTTTATAAAGTATTTAAGTGATATAAAATGTATAAAGTCAATTTGACTTTATAAAAAGGCATTAAGTTAATTAATTAACTCAAATCACTTAAAAATCCATAACTCACTCAAAACACCAAATATTCTTGTGCCGTTAGAAGCTGTCGACTCCTGAACTACTAACGCCTGCTGTGAACCAAACACTGGGCTCTGAAAACGAGAACGATCAAACTCTCCAGAAAGTACCACTGACCCTCTAACCAATCCAGCTAGCCCACAAGGGTCCAATAAAGGGCTAACACACTGTTCCCGAGAACTGACTAGAGCGGGGACATCACAGTCTGCCCTCCCCGAATTTGCTTGTCCACAAGCAAACTCAAAGCCGGATGCTGAAGAATACTGTCACTCTCCCACGTAGCATCCTCTGCCGGTAGATCTTTCCACTTTACCAAGTATTCCCTGATAACCCGCCTCCGAAGATGACGCTCTCTGGAATCCAGAATGGCCTCAGGTATCAAAATCAATTTCCCCTCATCATCCAGGGGTGGTAAATCAATAGAAGGAGTCACCTATTGTCCCAACGCCTTTTTGAGGCGCGATACATGGAACACATTGTGAACCTTACTGTCCACCGGAAGATCCAACTCATAAGCCACTTCACTGACACGTCCGACAACTCTGAAGGGTCCATAGTATTGCGGCTTAAGTTTCTCGACGCCCTTCTTACGAAGGGAGGACTGCCTATAAGGTTGAAGCATCAAATACACCAAATCATCGACCTCGAAAGATCGCTCCACTCGCCTCTGATCAGCATATTGTTTCTGCTGATTTTGAGCTTTTTGTATATTCTCTCTGAGTGCTCTCATAATATCCTGGTTCTCCTGTAATAAATCACCTGCACTGGGTACTCTACTGTCACTCAGCAATAAGTCTAGAAAGCTCGGAGCATCATATCCATATAATGCTCAGTAAGGTGTCATCTGAATGCTCATGTGATGAGTGGTATTGTAGCAATACTCACAAAGGTATAACCACCTCACCCATGCCTTCTGCTGCCCTGAACTATAATTCCGCAAGTATCCTTCCACCCATTTATTGACTATCTCAGTCTGCCCATCTGTCTGTGGGTGGTAGCTGGTACTCGGAGTGAGTTCTGTCCCGCAAAGTTTGAATAACTCTTGCCAAAAGTTACTCAAAAACCTGCTGTCCCTGTCACTGACTATACTCCGAGGTAAACCGTGCAACCTGAATACCTCTCAGAAGAACAAATCAGCCACCTGGGTAGCCGTGTGTGTAGTAGTGATTGAGAAGAAATGTGCATACTTCGTCAATCGATCTACCACCACAAAAATGTTGTCTTTCCCTTGAGCTTTCGGCAAGCCCGTAATAAAGTCCATAGACAAACATTCCCACTTCCTCTCAGGGATAGGAAGCGGTTGGAGTAGACCTGCAGGGTATGTATGTTCTTGCTTGTTCTGCTGACAAACAAGGCATTCCCTGACATACTGAAGAACGAATGATTTGAGACCCTTCCAAGAGAATCTCTCCCGTACCTGCCTGTAGGTCTTAAAGTAACTGGGATGTCCTGCCATGGGTGAATCATGAAAAGATCTCAATACTCTGTCCCTCATCTCAGAACCTGGGACTAGTAATATCCTCCCTTTGTAAATGATAAGATCATCTACAAGTGAATATCTGTCATCTTGTACTGTCCCATCTACTATGCTAGAAGCCCATGGGTTCTTAGCATACTCTACTACTATCATATGTCTCCAGTCCTCTGCATCTGTGTAATGGAGCTCAAGTGAGGACGGCGAGATAATGCATCAGCAACTACATTTTGAGTGCCCTTGACATAGGAGATGTCAAAATCATAGGACTGAAGTTTGCTGACCCATTTCTGTTGCCTTTCGTTCAGATCTCACTGCCCAAGAAAATGTTTCAGACTATTATGATCGGTTTTAACACTGAATTTACTACCAACCAAGTATTGCCTGAATTTGGCCATGGCATGCATGATGGCCAACATTTCCTTATCATAGATACTGTAGCTCCATTCAGGACCTCTTAGCTTCCTGCTCTCGAAAGCTATAGGGTGTCGATCCTGCATGATGACTGCACCAATACCCTCACCACTGGCATCACAATGTAACTCAAAAGGTTTGGTGAAGTCCGGCAAAGCCAAAACTAGACATGTAGAGTCATGAGAAGTTTGAACTTCTCAAAGCACGCCTGTGCTAGTGGTGTCCACACAAAAGCACCCTTCTTAGTCAAATCAGTTAGTGGCGCAACATGCCACGAGAATCCACTAACGAACCGACGATAGAAGGCACATAATCCTACGAATCCCCTGAGCTTGTCAATGTCTCAGGTGTAGGCCAATCGATGATAGCTTGAACTTTCTCTGGATCCATGCTGACTCCCTCTCCACTGATGATGTGTCCCAGATACAAAAGCTCGGCCATGCCTAAAGCACACTTGGACTCCTTGGCGTACAGGGACTCCCTGTCTAGTATGCTCAGTACCTCATCCAGGTGGACCATGTGTTCCTCCCATGATTTACTGTAAACCAGGATGTCGTTGAAGAACACCAATACATATTTCCTCAAGTGAGGATGGAAAACCCTGTTCATAGTAGACTGAAATGTGGCAGGAGCATTGGTTAACCCAAAAGGCATAACCAAGAAATCGTAGTGTCCACAGTGACATCTGAATTCGGTTTTCTCTATGTCCTCTCGGACTCTAATCTGATGGTAACCTGTCCTCAAGTCAATCTTTGAGAAATAGCAAGCTCCATGAAGTTCGTCTATCAACTCGTCTATTCGTGGAATAGGATACCTGTTCTTTATAGTCTTTATGTTGAGCATTCTGTAGTCAATACACATTCTGAGTGTACCATCCTTTTTCTTCACCAAAACAACCGAAGAAGCAAAGGGTGACTTACTCGGCCTGATGTGCCCCATAGCTAAAAGTTCGTTGATGGTCTTTTCAATTTCATCTTTCAAGTGTTTAGGGTGCTGGTAAGGAGTGATCATAATAGGTTTTGTGCCCTCATCCAGTTCTATGATATGTTCAATACCTCTATCAGGAGGTCTACCTGGTGGAATAGCACTGAAAACCTTTGCATGTTTGATTCGAAGTTCTTGCACATCTGGATGGTAAGAAGAAGCTTGCTGCTCCAATTGTGAAGGCATTAATTTGCACTCAGCAGCCCACTCTACCATGTCGTGTCGAATCAAACGTTCCATTCTCCGGAGTGAAATTTCTTTTAGGTTGCTGTCCTTGATGGCTTTTAGAACATGATTTGTGCCATCTATGCTGAATTTCATCTCCATGTCACGCAAATTAAGTGTGAACTCTCCTATCGCATGAAGCCACTTCATGCCAAGAACTATATCTGTTCCTCCCATGTTCACAACATAAAAATCTGCCTTAAACTCAAAATTGTTGAGTTTCAATGGCAAATCAAGAATCATCCTCTCGCAGTTGAGAGTGTATCCATCTACAACCTTCACTCGAATGCCTTCAAACTGCTGAGTTTGAATTCCCCGTTTCTCCACTAAACGTGAATCAATAAAGTTATGGGTTGCACCTGTATCTAGAAGAGATATGACCCTTTGACCAGCTAGGATCCCACGGAGTCTGAAAGATCCCTCTCTCTGCATGCTGGACATATGAGCCTCCTGTAACTCAGTTTCTACTACAATTTCTGCCTCATTTTCTGACTCTTCTCCATCTGTATCATAGATTGGAGCTTGCTGATCAGAAAAATCAGTCAACGTTTCTCCCTCATAAAACCACTCCATGTGCCTGTTTTGCCCTTTAGGTTTGAGGGGGCAGTCATGATTAAAGTCATACGGACCCTTGCAGTAAAAACAAAGTTTCCTTCTACGAAGATCATTCATAGTTTCACGATCCAATGGTGCTGCATATTTCTTCTTTTGATCAGCATTATCAGCCTTTTTTGGATCTGATTTATTATCTGTGTATGAGGTAGAAGGTTTCGAGCCGAACTGCTTACGAGGTGTAGTAAGCTCCATACTGCGAGCTTTCCTCATGGCCTCCTGTAGTGTAGGCGGATCAAATGCCTTGATCCATCCTTTCATGGGCTCAAAAAGACCCTCAATGAAGAGTATAATCAGCCTCCTCTCAGAAATGCCTGTCACCATAACTGACAATCTCTGAAACTCTCCAATAAATGATTCCAAACTACCTAGTTGTTTCAATTGTGCTAGGTCTCTGAAAAATAGTTCAGGATCATGATTGTCAAACCTCTCTACCAGTCTATCTGTGAACTCCTGGTACGAAGTAATCCAGTCATGGTGAAGAGTAGTCATGCCATGAATCCACCAGTCATGAGCCACGCCATCAAGGTGAAGTGCTGCAAATCGAATGGCATCCTCCTCAGGCATGGGACATAATGTCAAGAATGTGTCCAGCTTACTAACCCAGGCACGTGCTGTAACTCTACCACTGCCATCAAAGTTCGCCAAGGTAAGCTTATTAGTCGCCTGTCTAAGATCATTCTGCTTGTTTCTAGGCCTCCTATCATTCCTGCTTCTGGTGTGTTCTCTCTTCTGGCTCATGAATCTATCGAAGTTAAGGTGCTCCTTAACTCTCGGTGGCAGTGCATCCCATTCATCATGCATAACCATGATGTTATCTGCAAAGTTCATCTCACCACCCTGTTCAACCTCAACCTCTTCATCAACATCGTTTCTAGTAAAAATAGGACAAGTAGCTCTCTCAAAGGCGCGAGCTGGAACAATGTTTCTATGGGGTTCGCCATGAACACTTCCTTCTCGATCACGATCCTGATTCTGTCCTCTTTGAAGTGCCAAATTCTGAACATTTGTGCTCAGCTACTGGAGGATATTCGCCACCTGTTCTTGGCCTGCCACCATGCCTCTGAGTACATCTCTAGCTTCTCTGTCCTCTTCATCAAGATGATTCCTGCAAGAACCTTCAGCTTCCCTGTCAGCCATGTTATCAAAGCCTAATTCTTCTTCCTGTTCGTCAAATGGAAATGCTAAAAAAGGTTCAAAAGTACTTCTCTGCAAACCAGGACCCCTGCGTGAGTAGTACATGTCAAACCTATTTTGGTGAGGCCGCATAAAGACTGCTAACCCTACAGGCTGGCAGGATCAGTGCTCTGTTACCACTATGATGAGCCCTGTTGGCTCTCAACTCAAACCCCAGTATTTTCTTAAGTCTTAATGTGTTATTTTAGTTTTTTAGAGAAATTTTATAGACAGAAGAGAAGGGGCGCAGCATATAAAAGCTCACAAACTGTAAAACAGAGCTATTTCCTACATAATGGAAATGCAGAAGGCGTTATTTTATTGAAACAATTAGATCACAAGTGATAGACATACCAGAATGTTTCCAGATTATTTATTTAAAACAGCAAGCCAGCTCGCCAGCCAAGAATGGTGAAAACTGGCATATAAGGTCGCCTGGCCTCCAGATTTGAGTTCTCCCTCTTCGAAACTGGATACAAGCTCTTGAAAAAGGTAGACACCAGTGATGGAAGGCAAAAAGAGACCAAAAGGAAGGCGTTTCAACAAGTTACTTCACACGCCTCTCTAATGGGCACATATCCCAATGCAAGTAGTACGGCCAAGGTAGAAACCCCAAAAGAACACTCTGAAAGCTGAAATCTGTAGAGAATGGCGTCTTTGGAAATGAAACCCTCTTTCCCTATTGCAGACAACTGAATACAAAATAATAAAACTCTGATAGAATCATGTAGAACCTCTGAATGAAGCTCTCAACTGCACTGATTCGACTGATCTCTCACAATCTCAAAAGTGCTCAACATCGAAGAGGAATCGTTCTCCAATGGCAAAATAATGCTCAAACCCTGATCACAGAGGAAGGCACAGGAAAAATATCCAAGGCAAAGTCGAAATAATCAATAATAGGGTTTCTCATTGCCAAATTGCCTTATATCAAGAAGGCACGCATTTCCAAGAAGATACGCCACTTTTGATATTTAAATCTTTTAAATTATAATTTAAGTCACTTTCAATAGTTTGACTTAAATAAAGTGGGCGCCCTTTTTGTGTTAAGTGAATAAAATATTAAATCACCTTTATAAAGTATTTAAGTGATATAAAATGTATAAAGTCAATTTGACTTTATAAAAAGGCATTAAGTTAATTAATTAACTCAAATCACTTAAAAATCCATAACTCACTCAAAACACCAAATATTCATGTGCCGTCAGAAGCTGTCGACTCCTGAACTGCTAACGCCTGATGTGAACCAAACACTGGGCTCTGAAAACAAGAACAATCAAACTCTCCAGAAAGTACCACTGACCCTCTAACCAATCCAGCTAGCCCACAAGGGTCCAATAAAGGGCTAACACACTGTTCCCGAGAACTGACTAGAGCGGGGACATCACAAATGGGCCACTCAACTCATGATGGCTCAAGGCCTTGAACCCCTTAGCTACCATGGCTCTGAATAAGAACTCAAAACAACATTGAAAAGAATATTGTTGTAGAACCCAAATCTCGCACATGCCAACTTTGCCTCATGTTGCAATTTCCCATTCCATGCAGTACCTTCCAAGGAAAGTTGTGCATCAAAAGAGCTATGAGAAACGAAAAAGCTAAAACTACAGCTTCCCACACTATCTTATCCTTATATCTGTGGTCCAATAGAAGAAAAAACCCTATATCTCCCTTTCATCCTTGTAGAACTAAAAATGGGGGTTTGGGAGTGCCATTGCCTCTTCTATCCTCTTTTTGTCTACTTTCCTATGCTTAAATGTTGCAAGAAGCACTTTCACTTGCTTCTCAACCTTCAAACTAGCTTTTGTACATGGTGTAACATCTCAACAAGGGACCCATGCAAGGAATTATTTGAGGTGATTTATGCCTCCTCTAATATCGTTAGTGCAATAGTTACAAATAATCATTCCTCGCATTGGAATTTCTGTCCCAAGTTTCAAGCAAGGGTCCTTAGATTTGCACCAACTCTCTTATTTATGAAAGTCGTATTCTTTTCAAAAAAATGAAATGAACCCTATCAAAAGGGAGATAATAGAAAAAAATCATCAATACCCTATTTAGCAACTTGAACTTTAAAAAACAAAACAAGAAAACTTCAATGCTTCCCTAACAATTTACTATCTAACAGTTATAAAAAAAATACAAAGAATGATATCCAGACACTCTACAAACATGGCAAAACTTGTTATTCAGATAATTGGCACTAGTGTAACCTTTGGTTCATCAAAGTGTGTTGTATACCCTTTCCTTCTTGTTGTGTCCTTAGGAAACTCCTTTAACATGCATTAAAGAAAATTTATAATGATTCTTTCCAATATTCAGTGTCTAAGTCACTAGTAGTCGTATTCTATTTAACAATCTTATATTTGCTTTCCAAGTTCAATGATCAATTATACACTTCATCATATGACATTGGTGATGTTACAAAGACAGTTGTCATTGCACCAAAAGATCAACTTGTTAATGCCAAATATAACCGCCAGAGTTAATGAATCCACGGGAGGCGGTTAAGCCATGTCACAAACCCGAGCACTGTGTTGCACATCACAAGGAGACCAAGGGCACACACCTTACAACAATCCCCCCAACGCAAGCGAGGGGTTCGAACCTGTGACCCAAGCTCTGATACCATTTGTTACAAAGACGGTTGTCGTTGCACCAAAAGATCGACCTGTTAATGCCAGATACAACCGCCAAAGATAATGAATCCACAGGAGGCAGGTAAGCCATGTCACAAACCTGAGCATTGTGTTGCACATCACAAGGAGACCAAGGGCACACACCTTACAACAGGTGACACAACTTTCAACTCTTTTTTATTAGGAGTCAAATTGTATTAATAGTAAAAACATAACTGCAATAGCCAATATGTGGCCCAATTGAAACATCTTCCATGTTAAAGAAATGCAGTAAGTGAGCACAATTACATTACATTCATCAAATATGCACAATGCAAGAAGCTACAAATTCAAAACATTAAAAAGTTTTGCAAAGTCAAGCTAATCATAACAATATTGTTATCAATGGTAAAATTTAACCAAAAGTTGCTCCCTAATTGATATAATATTATGAAATTTTATCATTTGTATTCAAAATCTAAATACAAACCTATTAGCAAAAATTCATCCTTAGGGAAAACCCTAAAAACCCCTGCATTGTGTTAAAAACCCAATTAAATCGCAATTTATTTTGTCATGTCTCCTTTTCAAAATTAGATCAATGGAGAAGGCCTCTAGCCTATCCCCAATTTCCATAGGTTAAAGGATAGAGCAAGGGAAACAAAAATAATAATATTTTAAGTGGAACCAATCGCTATATTTTCAAAAAGGCAACTTAAATATTATTTTAGGTCCTATGTAATATTTCAAAAGTGTTTTTAACACTTCATTCAAAATGTAATTCAAAAAGGGAGCTTTGAATATAATTTAAAAGTATTTTTAAATACTTGGAGGGAAAAGCAAAATAAATTAAAATAAAATGAAATAGAGAGCCCAAAGTAGGTGCCTATAAAAGAGAACTCAAGGCTCACATCAAATCATCCTATTTTATCATATCCAATTTTGTCATTCATTATTCCTTCCATTTTGGCAATTGAAACATTCAAGGATGAAAACCCTTGGTGTTGGAGATCCAAAGGATGAAAACAAAAGAGTTTTCTATAACGAGATATGAGGACAAAACCTTGATATCCTTTAGGCCATTTTACTCAAAAATCCAATTTGGGCTTATTAATTGTAGTTGTTTGATTCATATTTGCAAGCAAATTGTACCACATCATCAAATCAGCATTGGCTCACAACAAATCATCCTATTTTATCATATCCAATTTTGTCATTTAATTATTCCTTCCATTTTGGAGATTGAAACATTCAAGGACAAAAACCCTTGGTGTTGGAGATCCAAAGGATGAAAACTCTCTTGGTTTTCTATAACAAGATTTGAGAACTAAAACCTTGATATCCTTTGAGGCCATTTTACTCAAAAATTCAATTTGAGCTTATTAATTGTAGTTGTTTGATTCATATTCGCAACTAAAATGTACCACATCATCAAATCGGCATTGATTGGCAGCCTATGGTTGAAAAATATGGCAAGGAAATGCCCTTTGGGAATGAATTTGTACAACTAAAACTAACATTATCCGCAGAGGCCTTGTAGCAATGGAGAGGCCATTTGATGGTATCGATTGCTATAAGACCAGAAGTAGGTTGGCAAATGAAAGGAGTGTGGAAGGTGTTAACCATGCCCTAGGTGCCTACTTTAGGCCATAAAGAACCTTCAGCAATCTGCATACCTTATGCTCTTTTCCTGCAACCTTAAAACTATTAAAATTATATTTGGTAATTATTTATTTAATGCTCAATATTCTGTAAATTATGTAAACTAGTTGTATTGATTTGGTCATGTTTCTATTTTAGTAATTTTGTAATTAGAAACATCTCTTTGTAAATTCTATAAATGAAGCATTCACTTCTTCTAAATAATACATCGAATATTTCCAAATCTTATCTGTAAGTATCAAAGCGGGAAACATTTTGGGCGCCATTTTTTTTATTTTTGGAGAAAAATTTTGAGGGTTTCTGAATAGAATCGCGTTTTGCTTGAGAGGAAAAATTTGTGATTTTGATTTTCTATCTATGCTTGAGGCTGTGAATTGGTTTTGTTTTCCCGTGTCGTCTCTTGTTGATTCACAACCTTCTAAGTATTTTATTTTGGTCAGGATTTCTTTTTTCTCTCCCGCACGTGATTTCCAGACTTTAAAATCGCGTTTCTTACTTGCAAATTATGATTTTCTAGTGCATTTTTCCGTGTGTTTGAGGGCATCATTCTTTGCTCACATTTTTTTCCAACACGTGTTTTGTGAAAAACGTGTTATTTCTGCCCTAACCCGTGCAATCTCAGACACTTTCTGGCACGATTTCTGTTTTTTTTCTCTGGGCGGATTGTGGACGTGATTTCTCTATGTGATGAGTTCTTTGTGATGCACAACCTAGACCTGCATTTTCTCTGCTCTTTTTCTACAAGCAACTCAGCCTTTCGAAGATTCTAGCATTTTGTCTCTCTGCATTTTGGTACATCTTTTCACAATTTTTGGACGCCATTCACACACCATTGAAGTTTCTGAATCGTGGTTGTTCAAAACTCGAGGGTTCTGCATTTTCTAGGAATTCCATTTTTTGTTGCTGCCTAGGTTTCTTTATTCTAGGCGCTATGTTATGCAAATCTGCACCGATTCTTAGTGATTTTACGGGTTTTGTGAGCAATGCTTTGCCTTTTCTGAAGTGGTGCTTTTATGTGTTGTGTCAACTATTCTTTGCTTGTGGGTCCCTCTACTGTCAAAACTGAATATTTTATGCCAGATTGGTTTCAGCCACCTCGAGATTTGTGACAAATTTCTGCATTTGTGGGGTTTCATGCCTCTTATTTGTCAGATTCTTTGCATAATGGCCTCATTGTCACACATTATGCTAGAGGGCAGTCAGAAGTTTAACGGCCGCAACTCCAACACCTAGAAGCAGCGAATGATAACTATCTTTGAATATTGCTACCTTGATCAGATCATTTTGGGTAAAAAGACACAACCTGTATCGGATGATAAAGACCAAGAAAAGTTTGATGAGAAAAATCGTGAAGCGGTGATGCTCATTAAACTATCTGTCACCAATGATCAACTGCCTCAAGTTCCATCTGGTAAATCAGCGAAGGAGATTTGGGATCATCTCAAGGATCTTCATGAAACTTCCGACAAAAGTCGTGCGTTCTTCCTGAAGAACATGTTGTTTCTATCATGATGGATGAGAAAACATCTTTGCAAGCGCACTTGACCAAGATCAAGGACATCCATGATCAACTTGAGGCGAATGGTCGAAAAATGGAGGAAGAAGATATGGCAGTCATCACTTTGAAAAGTCTACCAAAATCTTACAAGCATTTTATCGAGACTCTCAACATACTTCAGCTAATGTTGATTTGAAGTTTTCAAATCTTTGCACCATACTTTTGTAGCAAGATCATTGGAAACAAGAGTTCAGTAGCGGTGCTAGTTCATCCTCCATTGAGCAGGCATTTCCTGCCAAGATCGTTCAGAAGAATAAGGGAAAAAATCAGCCCTCTCAGCAAACCAATCAAGCACAATCTTCTGATTCTTCCAAAAAGAAGAATGTTTAGTGCAACTACTATCATAAGTTTGGTCACATGAAGAAGGATTGTTGGAAATGCTTGGCTTCTAAACAGAACAAGCAAGGAGAGTCAAAACCTAAAGCTAATGTTGTAGAGCACACTAAGCAGAAGGAGTCCACATTCTATGCCTTCATGGCCACGATTCCTGCAGATCTTGTGAAATCTTCTGCCTGGTTCATTGAGTACATGCCCTTCAGAGACTCTGTTATCTTTGGAGGAGGCGAGGAGTATACTGTTGTCGGAAAGGGCAACGTGCAAATTCATTTTGGAGAGAGATTTAATATTTCTCGATGTATACTTCGTACCTAGCATGGAGTTGAATCTTCTTTCTGTCAGTCAGATTATGACACTCTCCTCAGTTGGATATCGTTTTCAGCATGCACACTTGCAGCATTGTTGACAAAGAGACATGTACAGTGATTCAAGTGCTTCTCGACGTTTCACTCATCGTCGGGACTGGTTCATTGAGTACACGCCCTTCAGAGAGTCTATTATCTTTGGCGGAGGCGAGGAGTATACTATTGTCGGAAAGGGCAACGTCCAGATTCATTCTAGAGAGAGAAATTTAATATTTCTCGATGTATACTTCATACCTGGCATGGAGTTGAATCTTCTTTCTATCAGTCAAATTATGACACACTCTCCTCAATTGGATATCGTTTTCAACATGCACACTTGTAGCATTGTTGACAAAGAGACATGCACCACAGTTGTTCAGGGCATTGAGGATCATGGTCTTTATAGACTCGTTGACTCTGGTGATTCTCAAGAACACACTATGGCAGCCAGAAGTACATCCATCAGCAGTCTCTAGCATCAGCGTTATGGGCACCTGAACATGCAGTATCTCTCTCAATTAGCTTGTGATGATTTGGTTAGTGGCCTCCCTACAATTCAAACTCAAAATCAAAGAGTTTGTGAGGCTTGTCAGGCTAGAAAGCAGCACCGGACTCCATTCTCAGATGGTGAGGCATGGCAAGCTTCCAAGGTATTGCAGTTGGTTCATGCTGATATATGTGGTCCAATGAATACTCCTTCAATTACTGGTTGCAGGTATTTTCTATTATTTGTTGATGATTTTAGCAGAAAAATGTAGGTGTATTGTTTGAAAAACAAATCAGATGTGTTTGGTATATTTCAGCAGTATAAGGGCTTAGTTGAAAAAGAGTCTGGTTCTCCAATAGTTACTCTTAGGTCTAATAATAGGGGGGAATTTTGTTCTTCTGATTTCTCCACATTTTGTGGTGCACATGGCATTAAGCGCCAACTCACCACACCATACACCCCACAACAGAATGGTGTCATAGAACGTAGAAACCGCACCATTACTGAAATGGCTCATTCTATGTTGGAGCATAGACATGTTCCTACGAAATACTGGGCTGAAGCAATTTATACTATTGTTTATCTTTTGAACCGATCTACAACTCATGCAGTTAAGAAGATGACTCCTGAAGAAGCCTGGTCTGGACGAAAGCCTAAAATCAGCCACCTAAATGTTTTTGGCTCTACCGCTCCTGTTTGGATTCTAGATGCCAAGCACACTAAGCTGGATTCCAAAAGCCAGAAACTCATGTTCACTGGTTACAGTGAGAATCATAAGGCATAGAGACTAATTGATGTAGATATAGATCGTCTCATCTTCAGTCATGATGTTGTGGTTGATGAAACTACAGGGCCCTTCTATCAGTCTTCTACTTCTGTGAATCCTGGGGAACAACCTTCGAATGCTTCTGAATTGGGTGTTTGTCTTCCCATAAGTCCACTTGATGGGAGGGATTCTGCAGTTGAGCAGCCACTTCAGCAAAATATTCCACCACCCACCCCTCCTCCAAACAATTTGGATCTTGATCCAGTTGATTCAGTACCTGCCACACCTGGTGATGTTCCACCTGTTTCAGATATTTGTACTTCTACTCTCCGGCCTAAATGGTGTGCTAAAACCATTAGTGATCTTCATACTGATGAATTGATCGAGGGTAAAACTACTCGGAAAAAGAGCAAGCAGCAGAACACTGTCAATTTTGCTCTCATAGCCAATTTGCACAGCATCTCTGAGCCTCAAACATATTCCAAGGCTAAAGGCCTACCTGAGTGGGAACAAACTATGGAAGCTAAACATCATAGCCTTTTGAAGAACAACACTTGGGTGCTTTCTAATCTTCCACCTGGGAAGAAGGCCATTGGCTGCAAATGGGTGTACAAAGTTAAGTATAAGGCTAATAGAACCCTTGACAAGTATAAGGCTCAGTTAGTAGCCAAAGGGTTCTCACAAACAGAGGGCATTGACTATGAGGAACTTTTGCTCCTACAGCCAAAATGAGTACTATTAGGCTTGTCCTTGCTACAACAACCCAGTTTGGTAGGAAAGTCCATAAAACGGATGTCATGAGTGCATTTCTCAATGGTGATCTACAAGAAGAAGTCTATATGACACAGCCTCCAGATTTCAAGGTTCCTAGTAAAGAACATCAAGTTTGCAGACTTGTGAAAGCACTCTATGGCCTTAAATAGGCACCACGGGCATGGTACATGAAAATTGATAAGTACCTTACTGATCATGGTTTCCAAAGGAGCCCTTCTGATTCAAATTTGTATGATGATATTTTGGTATTGGTTGTCTATGTTGACGACTTTATCATTACTGGCATCTCAGAACATTTGATTGAGAAGATAAAACACAATCTCAATCAATCATTTGACATGACAGATTTAGGACTTCATTATTGTCTCGGTGTTGAGATTTGGCTTTGAAGGATGCTTTCGGACATGCAAATGTCTCAAGCAGGACCTTCCCCCTTGTACTGTGATAATCAAGGGGTGTTAAAACTCGCCAAAAATCCAGTCTTCCATGAAAGGACAAAGCATGTTGAATTTCACTGTCATTTCATTCACTAGCTTGTCGAAGATGGATCAGTGGTATTGCACTATGTTCCGACGGAGGAACAGATTGCTGATATTCTCACCAAGTCTCTCAGTCCAGATAAGTTTGTAAAATTCAAGGGCCATCTTGGTGTAGTTGATAGATTGAGCATTAAGGGAAGGTATTAAAATTATATTTGGTAATTATTTATTTAATGCTCAATATTCTGTAAATTATGTAAACTAGTCATATTGATTTGGTGATGTTTCTATTTTAGTAATTTTGTAATTAGAAACATCTCTTTGTAAATTCTATAAATGAAGCATTCACTTGTAAATAATACATCAAATATTTCCAAATCTTCTCTGTTATAAAAGCCAAAAGGTTACGTCATGTATACCTCTTCCTCCAAATCTCCATTGAGGAAGGCACTCTTCACGTCCATCTGGTGGACCTTCCAGACAAAGTGTGTTGCCATGGCTAGGACAAGTCGAATGGTGCTCATCTTTTCTATAGGAGCAAAGGTTTCCTCAGAGTCAATAACTTCTCTTTGCGAGAACCCCTTAACCAACAACCGAGCCTTGTATTTATCCAATGTTCCATCAACCTTGTATTTTAACTTGTATACCCATTTGTAGCCAATGGGTTTCTTCCTTGGTGGAAGATCTGACAGAATGGAAGATCTGACAGAACCCACGTGTTGTTCTTCAAAAGACTATGATGCTCAGAATCCATAGCCTTTTCCCATTCAGGTTTACCCTTGACCTCTGAATACTGCTAGGGCTCATAAACACTCTGAATGTTGGCCATAAGAGCAAAGTTTATTGTGTTCTTTTTGCTCTTGCCTAGACGATCTTCCCTCAACAAGCTCATCATCATAAACATCACCAATGAGCTTCACCCAACACTTAGGGTGAGGAGGAGATGCATCTTCTTCCAAATCAGGATGAGCATCATCATGACTTGGGCTGCTTGGAATAATACCATCTGGATGTTGATCCAGGTTATCCTAAGGAAAATCTACTGTTACAAAATCTTGCCTAGGAGATTCCACAATGTTAGAATCATCAAAGTCCCTCCCTGCTGGTAGAGGATCTTGCCTAAGAAATTCCACAATGTCAGAATCATCAGAATCCCTCTCTACAAGTGGATCTACTGAAAGCTTAGCTCCCAAATCCTTGGTCTTCAAACGCTGATTGTCAAGACTCTTGATGGGAGAAGAGAGCAAAAAGGGTCCACCTTCCTCATCAAACACAACATCCCTACTAAATGTCGAATGATCAGTGGCCACATCAATCAACCGATAGGCCTCATGATTGTCACTGTAGCCTGTAAGCATCAACTTATGGCTCTTGGATTCCATCTTGGTCCTCTTGACATCTAGAATCCAAACATACGCAGTCAAACCAAACACTCTAAGATGAGTGATTCTTGGTTTCCTCCCAAACCATGCTTCCTCTGGGGTCATCTTCTTGATGGCCTGTGTGGGAGACCAGTTAAAAAGGTATACTGTAGTATACACTGCCTCAGCCCAAAACTTCTTGGGAACATTCCTGTTCTCCAAAATACAATGGGCCATTTCTATGATGGTATGATTTCTCTGCTTGACAACACCACTCTACTGAGGGGTATAGGGTGTGGTAAGCTAACGATTAATACCGCGTTTAGCACAAAAGTCGGTGAACTGGTTGGAATAGAACTCACCCCCATTATCTGACCTAAGAGTTATGATTTGACATCCGAACTCTTTCAACTAATGCCTTAAACTTCTAAAATTCATTAAACACTTGTGACTTTGCCTTGAGAAAATACACCCACATTTTCCTATTAAAATCATCAACAAACAAGAGGAAATACCTAGCACCAATGATTGATGCAGTATTCATTGGTCCACAAACATCTGCATGAACCAACTATAGAACCTTGGATGCTCTCCAAGACTTTCCATCTAAAAATGGAGTACGATGTTGCTTCCCTGCTTGGCAAGCTCCGCAAACACCATGTGTCTGCTACTAAATCTCAGGTAAGCCTTCTACCAAATTCTCCTGAGGCAGCTGAGAGAGGTAGGCAATGTTGAGATGCCCATACCGCTAATGCCAAAGAGTGTGGATAGATGAACTCCTCACAACCAGTGCATGCTCCAGAGGATCTACAGTATCAAGCAGCCAATACAAACCATGATCCTCGAGCCCAACTGCCACAATTTTCTTGGACTCCTTATCAACAATTTGGCACTTGTATGAATTGGAAATGATGTCCAACTTCGGACTTTGTCGCATAATCTGACTTACCGAGAACAGATTAAGCTCCATGCCCAACGCATAGTATACATTGAGAAATATTAAACTTCTCCCACCATATGTGATTTGGACATTGCCCTTGCCAACAATTGTATACTCTTCGCCACCACCAAAGATGACGAAATCGAAGCAAGCCATATACTCTGTGAACCAATCTCTCTGATTTGTAAAATGTCGAGAGGCTCCAGAATCAATGTACCATGCAGATGATTTGACACGATCTATTGGTCATTTGGACATCAATGCATAAGAGGTAAACGCCTAGTCAGATTGCATAGATGTCATCCCTCCTGTTTTCCAAAAGCACGAAAAATGAGGTAAAGTCTGTGATCAGCTGGCACTAAACCCTAGACAATCAGCTGGCACAACTCCCACAAATTTTAAAAAATCGTCTAAAATGAGGCTCAAAAACGCAAGATTTTGTTTTAGAAACAACCTTCAAAAAATCTGAAAAAGCAATCAAAAAAATTTGAAAAAGCAAAGATTTTTTTCAAAAAAAAATCTTCCAAAAAAAGCAATCTTCAAAAACTATGAAAAATTTTAAAAATCAGAAAAATCTTCAAAAACTTCTAAAAAAGAAGCAAGATTTTTCAGAAAAAATCTAAAGAAGCAAGATTGTTTTAGAAAAAAATTCTGAAAAAGCAATATTTTTTCAGAAAAAAATTTCAAAAAACTCTTCAAGATCGCCCAAATCATATCACAAACTCAACCCAAAAAAAATCGTAGAAAACCACTTCAAAAATCAGCGATCTCTTGCAAAAGAAACCCTCAAATCTACTTGAAAACCTTCACAAAATCTTCTACAACAAACCCTTCAAACATCGGCTTCAAAAACCCTTCAATTTCCAAAAAATCGGTTCACAAAAAATCCTCAATTTTTATCTTAAAAAAATCGGAAAAAAAAAACTTCTGAAAATTTCCAAAAAATCTTCAGGTAATCAGCTACAAATTTTTATTGCCCAAAAAATTCGCCAAAAATGAGCCTATGCTTTAATACCATGAAATGATAATTGATAGTCGATATTCGTTATTTACAAAGGAGAGGAAAAACTCCTTATATAAAGAATTACAAGACAATGTTTCTAAAAAGAAACAATTGTTAACTAAAGCAAACTAAACCAATTAACGGAAAGATACTAAAAGTTAACTGAAGCAAACTAAGTTAACTAAAAGTAAACTACCGACTAACTAAAAGCTAGAAGACCATTAAATATTACAATAATACTTTAATAGATGCCTATTAAAGGTTTATTGGCAAAATGAAATTTGCATGTGCTCTTCCCCTCACATCTATATCAACTGAGGCTCCATTTAAATAGTGGGGCATTGATTTTGTTGGGGAGGTTATTGAAAAATTGAACAATGGATACAAATGGATTCTTGTGGCCACCAACTACGTTACAAAATAAGTGGAGGTGATCCCTACTAGAAATACTGCATCCAAAGCAGTGATTGACTTCATACTAAACAATATAATCATAAGATTTGGTATACTACTAAGGATAATTGTTGATAATGTCATGTGTTTCAAATCCCATGATATTTTTTATTTCATCAAAAAGACACTAGATTCTAATAAGAAAAGATGGGATGATAAATTTAAATTTTCTATTTGGAAAAATAGAATAACATATAAGAAGGCCATTGGTAGAAGTCCTTTGAACTGGCCTATGGGATAGAAGTTAAGATGCCAATCAGCCTTGAGCTGTCAATACTCAAATTGTTGTAGTTGATTGAGCAAGAAGAGAATGATGCCATTTCCTTGAGAGTTCATGAGCTAACTAAGCTTGAAGAAATCAAAAAAGCTGCACATGAAAGAATTTTTTTTGCAGCAACAAAAGACGAAACAATTGTTTGATAAGAGGGCAGTCCACTAAGATTTTTAGGTAAGAGACACTGTCTTTATTTGGAGTGTGTCGAGCACACAATTATACTAAGAAGTGGGGTGAATCAGTATAATACAATCTTTTACTTTTTCAAACTAACCACAATAATTTGCACAATATCATTCACATAAGATCTAATAATTATGCAACACAAAAGGAACACACGATTTACGTAGAAACCCTTACAGGAGAAAATCACGGCAAAATATTGTTTTTATATAAATCTCTTTTACAATCTTTGTAGGCACCAACCTACATGAGACCAATCCCCTCTTATACAATTTGTGAACACCAACCCACTAGAGACACCAATCCCTTGTAGAATTTGTAGGCACCAACCCACTGGAGACACCAATCCCCACAATTGGGCACCAACTCGGAAAGAGACACCAATCTCTTTGATATGAGGCACCAACCTTGTCAATATGGGGCACCAAACTCTCCAATATGAGGCACCAACCTCTTCAATAAAATCTTGTCTTCTTGAGAATAAATCTTCTTTATAAATAGTCTTTAATGATCTTTTATATTTTCCTCCTCAATTATATCTGCATATACAACTCTTTTACATCTACATATATTCTTCTTATAATTCTTCCATAAACTCTTCTTACAAATCTGCCACGAATCCATCTTACAAATCTGCCTTGAACCTTTCTTTAATTATCTTCCTTTTATCTTCTCATTTGCTAATCTGCAGGTGTTATTTTGATATAAACTCTTATTCCTAATACGCCTTCCTCTTATTCATCTTCACATTTCACACTTCTCACTTCTACTTGCAATTACCTTTTATATCTTCATAACCTAGTGAAATGATGCATCTCTTAGAATAGATATGTTTCTTCATATATATTATTTCTTTAATGGTTATAGCTCTTCAACATGTCTCTTGACTATTCTTAACCAAATCTTCAATTAAAATTCACTCACTTCATTCTTCTATATCCTCTTATTTACTTCATGCTACATATTATAATTTCATACACTTCTTCTTTGAATGATAAAACCTTCTCTCTTTCCTTACTCACTTTTGAATGATAAAACTTCCATACACACTTCATCGCATGGAATAACTTCTCTTATGTATCGTGTCTCATCATGAGACACAACCCTTCACCGTAACCTTGTTACTCTTGGTTAAAACTAATTTTTATTTAATTAATTGATTTTTTTATCTTTACACACACTTCTCTTTTTTACTCTTCTTATTTAATCTTCTCACGTCTCACACACACTCATATTCACCACACATTTCTCACTTCCTTTTGTATCTTCATGCCTCTATGAAAAGATACATCCTTTGTAAAGAGACCTGCTGTATCTAACCCTAGCAAACTGAAATGCTGAATGCAGAAGTTGGTTTTGTTTTGAATGTTTTGCAATTTTTAATGTATTTTGTGCAATATATGATTTTTTAACATTTTATATAAAATGTTGCCAGGCAAGAACAGATGCTAGAAAGTATACAAATTCTGAAACACACCAAACTATAATGTAGTACATAGAGCTGCAAATGATATTTATTGATTTTAGAGCAACTACAAGCTTCTATCTCAAATAAGCATACCCGGAGAGGCAAGAATGTCCATTATATGAAATTCTAGAAATGATAGCAGCAATGAACAAATCTGATAATCAACTCGTCCTACAGCAATGAGTGATCTCTCCACCTTCAAACCATGCACAATGTCTTAAAAAGGGTAGGCAACTAAGATGGAGCAATGTTAGACACCTAAGAAGAGGCGTTTTTGGCCTCTAGAGAAGATGACACTCTATGTAGCTTGTATGGCTGCCTGGTACAGCAATGGTACGGCCCTTGGGTTTGTACAATGTTCCAAAATGCAGCTCTCTTCCTCAGAAAATGCACGCCAATAACCTTTAATGCAATGGGTGCCTCCAATAGTGAAGTCATAGGCTCAAAAACCCTAGGCACTTAAGCAAGCTTTCACTTGTCTCGGTTAAAATGGTATGGCTGGTGCTGCTGATGGTACGGCCTTGTGATGCCAAATAGGTAACTTGAAAATCAACCACAGAAATGATTAAAGCAGCCAATGATGTAATACTGTTGTCTCAAAGATAAAGCTTTAAACCCCTAATTGAATCCTTCCTATAAGCACAAATAGGACTCCTGGATGAAGCCCTTGTTAGGGTTAGAAAGACAGATATCTAACAATTAAATGCAGATTTAAGTAATAAAGAGAGAAACTAAAAACACACACAGAATAAATTATAACACAGAGAATTTAACGTGGTTCACCCAATCTGGGCTACATCCACCAAACCGCAGCCATCCAATACTTTTATTATCCAGTGCAAAACCTATTACAATCTTGCGAATAATCGCGTTTTTCATCATACTGAAACACCCACCCGAACCCCTTTTTAACAAGCTTAGAAGCTTCCATATTTTTGGGTTCTACAAAATCAGATTTTTCTTTTTTCGTTGATTTTTCCCTTTTTCGGTGATGACGCTAAAAAGGAGGAAAAATTTTCTCAGGGGTTGCCGCCCCCGAACCCCCACCCGGGGCCCGGCCCGGCCCCAGACCCCGGAAAGGATACATGTCGAGGTGTACAGTATAGCATGATCAGTCGCCACATACCAACAGCCCTCTCAAGCAATAATATCAGCTGGTCTTTCACAACCTCAAAATTGCACAAACACTGAAGAGTTTTCATTCTCCAATCCTGGAAATGGCAGAAACCCTAGCTGGCTCCTTCACCAAGCACAAACTCCAAGAAACAAGTTTATAATCTCCAAAACATAATGAAAATAATTGCCTTTGATGCCCTTTTATAATCTCTTCAAGAAGTCGACCTCTTAATTGTATTTAATTTGCTTTTAAAATCCACTTTAGGTTTTTAATAAAAACTTTATAATATCTCCAACTTGGGCACCCAAACCAATAATATAAAATTAATGTACTCTAAGTGATTTAAATTGAGGGTCATGGCCTCATCAAACATAAAGTACATTTTTTAACTTTATAATTTAGCTTTATAATATTTAATCATCATTAAAGTACCTTTAATGATAATTATTCATTAAATATTTAATATTTTGCCCATCCAACTAAATAAGAGGTCAACACTGCATGTGAGACATATCCAAGTGCCTTACTAAATTTAGTAACCCTGACTCCTCTGAAATGGTGACTTACTATAAATAGTAAGTATGAAGAACCGAGTCAAACGAAGGCCAAACCTGAACCCACAATGCGCTTTAAAGGAGAAAACATACTGATCACTATCAAGGACCCTCTAACCAACTATGTTAGCCTACGAGGGCCAAGAATAGGCTAACCGCTAAACCATCCAAAAACAACAGGCTAAAATGGGGACATTACATCCTTCCATAATGACCCTTCAAATAGTCATGACTCTTCTTAAATAACAATTGTTGCCTTTTCACACATATCCACAATAATATATATTTGTATCCTCCACACACTTCTCTCTTGACTAATAGATCTTCCTTTCTATTCCACACATATCTCTCCTCTTACTTTCCATAAACTCTATTTCTATCTTTACATCTCAATGAAGAGTTGCATCTCTTTGAAAAGAGATAACTCTTTAAAAAGATGTCTTTTTGTTAAGACTAATTGCTGCCTTTGAACACGTTTTCTTTCTTCTTTTTATTTCTCCTTATGGCTGCCTTTGAATGATCTTTTATTATTTTCTTCCTTCAAATCTGCTTGTACTTGTATGATGTATCTTCTTGTTCTCCACATTTCTTTCCACAATTATTTCTCTTTTTATATCTTCTTGCCTCTATGAAGAGATACATCTCTTAACAAAGAGACACAAACTTTATTAGCCATTTAAAACCTTTGAAAAAAAATCACACCTCTTCACTAAATGATGTATTCTTCATGAGTGTGTTCCACATCACCTTTGAGATATTTTCTATGTGCTCTTCTGATCTTTTCCCTTTGACATCACTGACAATAGTCTCATTCATTCGCTTTGACATCAATGACAATATTCTAGCAATCTCTCATTCTCCTTTGACATCAATGACAATCAATTCCAACAAAATGCAAGATCTAAAGATAAGGGTAAACATGGAACTTTGAAGCCTTATGGATTGGACCTTATCAAGTTCTAGATACATGTGGTCAAGGTAATTTCTACCTCAAGAGTTTGGATGGAGAATTCATGGGGCTACCACTCCATACTCAACGTCTCAAACAGTAGTTCTCTTAATAGCTTTTTTTTGGGAGGGGATATGTATATACTTCCTTTTTTTGTATTTGTTTGTGTTTTGTCCTATTTTGTGGTTGTTTTGTTGGAATTGATGATGAACCCCACTAACTCCCAAAAATCACATGCAAGCAATTATCCTATCACAAATAGAGAGAAAACCAAGATAGATTTGCTATGCAACATGAGAAATTGTATTGTACATTAACTTGAATGATAGATTACAATGAATAAAGAATCCTTATGAAAAGGAAAAAAAAAACCCTAGATCAAACCCTAGGTGAGGAATAGATTAGACTATGACAAGTGTCATCATCCTATGCAATGAGACAACATGACTTATAATTAGCTCAATCTAATAACAAAAGAACAATTCCTAAGTTTAGCTTAAGCACATAAACTAAAAGGGGCCTAATCATTAATTAATGATTAATTTAATTAGGTGATTTTCCTAATTACTCCAACACCCCCCTTAAGATCAACTTAGGGAGAAGTTAAAAACCTAAAGATGAATGCATGAATGGGTCTTGGCTACAAGGCCTGATGATGTACCCATATACAAACAAATAAAGTATCTCATAATCGGAGAAATGGAGAAAACCACATGGGAAAAAAACTCCTCTTCAAAAGAGAGAAGATGAAATAACTGCAGTAGTGAAAGAAGGATAGGACTCAATGTGACCTCCTAGGGCTGCTTTTGTCACATAAGTACAATAGATGTTCCCCCCCATAGGAGAGAGGATGCGAATATGAATCCCCCCATAAAGAAGTAGCTTATGTGCCAATGATCAAAGCTTGAAGACAGAACATGATCCACTTCCTACAAACAACATTTCTCCTTATAGGAAGAAACAGATCCGCTAGTGATTGGAGAAGTAATTTCCATAAGCTGGATGAATAGGGAATCCAAATCATAATGATATGTGCCTCTAAAAACCTCTCAAATGTCCACATGTCCAAATGAGATGATGTCAATCTAGAATCCTATGAAGATGATGTAGAAAAAGCTCCAAAGACTATGATTGTGTTGGGCTAACAACGATGATATGGTTGTCAGGAAAGAGGAGAAGAATGTCCTCCAAATCTGCAATTTGAGACTCCACAAACAAGGATGATATGTCTGCAAGATATATATCCCAAGTAGATATGTTTGGAAGATGATGGATGTCCTGCTAAACTGAACAAATGGGCCAAGGATGTGGTGATGTCAAGCCGATAAAGAACAATAGATGATGGAGATTGGGTCTGAATATGAAGAGTGGGAATATGAAGACAAGTCTTTAAACAATTAGAGCACGCAAGGCTTGTGATATACTCAAGCTCCTCTAAAGTATAATCATCATAGGGTATACAATGTCCATCATCAAGGGGAATGAGACAATCTGTAGCAAGATCCTTTGGGAATTAAGAGGGTCTCCATAGATCTCCCAAGTCTAATCCAAAGTGTGTGGGGACAATCAATGTCCAATAAAACACACATAGTGTCATGATCAACACTAGCACAAATCACCCCTACAACATGATCAATGACAATACCCGATGCTGATCTACCCCTAGTGTGTCTAGTGCAGGTATGATTCCATAAAGATAAGGCAAAGGTCAAACCACCTGAGATGTGTCAAGATGCCATTTCGCCAAGACTCATAATTATCCTTTTCTAGATGACCACAAAAGGATGAACCGAAGAACCCATATTACTTCCTCAAACGATAAAATCAGATGTTGATGACCTCAATGCATGTAAATTAGATCAAATGAAGTCATCTCACACAAACAGATCATTTCCAAATGCTAAGACGTCCAAGTAATTGACCAAAATTGAAATCACAAAAAACTAAATAAAATGCAAATGAGGCAATTTTTGGAAAATGTGCATGGATATATCTAAAGAGCTCTAAAATACATTTCAAATGCTGCAAGAATCACAAAAATTGGAGATACAAGTGAAAAGTTCTGAGCTCGAAAGCCAAAACTAATGATCTGACTTCAACAGGCAATAATATGTACTAGCAACAAAATCTGATGATGAGACCTGCACCATTGGAAAGTACATGGAACCAACTTTTTGACGACATCTCGTTTGCCCAATTTCGACACCATACACCCAAGTTATGCCTGATTTATGGAAACTCGTCTTTTAGGCAAGCAAAAAAAACTCTAAAAACACTATTCACAGCCTAAAAACATCATTCACTGCCTAAAACACTGTTCAAGCCTAAAACACTATTCATAGTTGTACAACCTCAAAACAATTGCTCCAAAAGCTCTTGAGTCCAAATTTGATGTGCTCTAAGGGTTTTGACATCTTTTGAGCGTGATGGTGAGATCTATTTTTGCTCCAAGATGCACCGATTATTTTTTTCAAGGTTGGATCTCTCAAAATTCAAACAAGAAGCTATAGATTTGGTGCTTTGAATACCATGTTGGAATTGATGGTGAGCCCCACAACTCCCAAAAATCACATACAAGAAATTATCCTATCACAAATAGAGAGAAAAGCAAGATGGATTTGCTATACAACCTAAGAAATTGTATTGTGCATTAACCTGAATGATAGATTACAATGAATGAAGAATCCTTATGAAAAGGAAAAAAGCAACCTTAGATCAAACGCTAGGTGAGAATTAGATTAGACTGTGACGTGTCATCATCCTATGTGATGAGACAACATGACCTATAATTAGCTTAATCTAATAATAAAAAAGCAATTCCTAAGTTTAGCTTAAGTGCATAAACTAAAAGAGGACTGATAATTAATTAATGATTAGGTGATTTTCTTAATTACTCCAATAGTTTTATGTTGGCCCTAGGTTCTCTCTGGTTTATCATGGTCTACAACCTGAAGTTAGTTGGATTCTCATTGTGCCTGCAAGATGCACACATCTCCAACTAGAGCCAACGTTGGAACTTGCCTCAACAATCAATTTTCTAAGTTGCATGTCCTTCCTGATTCTACATTCACTCATTCCTCATTTCTATTCCCTACGAAACTTCCAACCTTCCATAACTCAATTTCCTTCCCTAGTTCAGGTTCCCACAACTCCTCTACATTGTTCCACCTACTCCCCTATTTGGCCCAAGACATCTTTAATGGTGTCAAGCAAGGAATAGGTCTCCAATGCCTCTACACATATGGGCCCCTCTAGGGCATGGATCTGGTACATATGATCATGGCTATTAGTGCGAAGGTATGTTGTTTTAGCTGCATGGCCATGTGAAAGTGATGTAACAGCACAGAAAACCTGCAAAAACTGTTTAATATTCTTGCAATTTGACCCAAGCATGAAAATTAAGGAGATTGTTATATATGCAAGGTCAAAAGAAGAAGAAATGGTCGATCGTTGAACCAATTCAATGACTATAAATGCCCCAAGTTGACTCTAGGGCACCAAATGATGAAAATGCCCAGCTCGCATATGATGAAATGTGTTTGTAAATCAAGGGAAGGTCAGGGGGTAGTCTAGTAGGGCTTTACTTGCAAATGTATGTCTCCATGACCAGCTGTAGTATTAATGGAGGGACTTTGAACCTAGTTGTTGTCTCTCACTTGCCACATTTGCTGGCATGATAGTAACACAAATTGATTAACGTATGACGGCCATTCTAAAGCACTGGAAACTTCTTTTGTAATGGTCTCATCTTGTTGCATGTGGGGTATTGCCAATTTGTCAAAGATAACTAAGAATGTTCATTTGCAGGGTTGCTTATTTCATGAGTTTGTATGCATGTGCAAGTTTTTCCATTGCTGATTTGCAAGCATGTCTTCATCCTCTTTCCTAGCTATGACTATTGCCCAACAGAGTAGGCTCCAATCTGATTGGTGAGAAGGCCAAACACTTTCATTTTAAACATCTCTCTTGTTAGTTGTAGAATTAGTTTATGTTTTAATATACTTACATGATTCAACACTACAACTCTTGCCTCATCCTTAGCAATTCAAAACTGAAATATAGTTAGAGGATCATGCTAGTAGTTTCTTCCTCATACATTTGTGTGCAATGTTAAGTGGAGTCCTCTTAGGGATATGACACCAATGTTATATTTTGTTGCATGACAAGAGAGAGTTACCATCTGCTTGTTGGAGGTCTTGTAGGTCCATACGAAGTCAATGATAACATGAATCTAGTGACTAATCTCGGAGTTCATAGCATGTTGGGTGTGGCTTCTTAAAGGTCTTGAGTCTGATGCTTTATTTCTATTTTCTTGTCATGTTATAGAGACCTCAAGGAACATCCCCCTTGGCCTTGCAAAACCTAAAGATGAAGGTGAGTTTTGTTAGTGTTGTAGCAGCGGGAGATATTTTCTCCTTAATATTTTCTTGTTCAAGGCAGGTCGGCCTTCATGTTTTAAATAATATTTATATCTTTTCTAAAAGCCGACCTAGAAAGGAGCTCACTCGGTTTAGTATATAAAGAGGATGGAGTCCTCTCATTCAAGCATCAATTCAATTTCACTCTCCAATTCGAATATCTTCAACAACAGTTCGCATCTTCCATCAGCAGCAGGTTGAATTTTCAAGCAGTAGATTTCATTCAAGGAGAAGTGTCAACATTCATTGTATTAGACTCGGCCTTGTGTAGGGCCTAATTTTGTATACAGTTTTTCTGCACTTTTCTTCTGATATATAAGAGAATATTGTTGCTAGGTTTTTCTCCCTCGAGTAGGAGGGTTTTCCTAGGGTAAAATATTGTGTTCATTGTCTCTGAGATGTGTTTTCTGCTTATTGCATTTCTAATCCTAAAACTAACGTGGTATTAGAGCGGGTCTAAGAAAAGATCTAATCAGATTCGTTTAAGCAGTCAAGACAAAATTTCATTCTCAGTTCGAAGGGTTGCAAATTTTACCAAGATGGAGATTGAATTTCCAATGAAAAGAAGGTATCGAATTCTCCACTAGTGGAGCATCAATATAGCTAAGAAAAATTGCGATTTTTGGAGTAAGGCAAGCGCTGCAATCAAGAGGTCGATTCTGGCCTCTTTGGCACAGCAAGTGATCAAGGCGTCTTGGGATTATAGGTGTCACTAATGAACAGTAGTGCTGGGCTAATTTGCAATCCTTTCACCTTTAGGTCGTTGTCCTCCAAGCAAGAGAAATTCTATATTGAAGGGAGTTACTGAAGACTTGTTGAGATCATGCATTTCTAGGGCATGTACCTTTTCCATCGGAAGATATTAACATTATTTGTTGTCCAAAACTTCATGGATATAGCCGTTTGTGTATCAACAAACTTTGTCGAATGTCTCATCAATGCCAGAGAGGCACTGTTATATGTGTTATTTGAAACAATATATGGCATGATTAATATCGGATGAAGAACGCAGGAGAGGTAGAGCACAGTTTGGTTTGAGAGTTGAGCATTTCAATATTGAGACCACAGGAAGGATATAGACCGGCGGCCAACATCCTGTATTGTCGTCTTCCGTGCTGACTGGTGGAGATGAAATGTTCCAATGTTGGTTTCTTGCAACCGCTTCTTCATCCTGTTTATGGTCCGTAGCTTCTTCAAAGTCACAACCCAATGATGGGTGTGCGGGAGTTATGCTCATATAGACAACAACCTCTGTCGTTGTATGGATGCTGACATTGATTTTCTGACAAGGAGTGATCTAGTATCGCGCTCATGCTCTGGCGACACGTCTCTTATATTCTGGTTTGATTGTCGTATGCTCATCATATATCCTCAACGGATGTTTGTTATATGTTTAATAATATCTCTACTAGTTCAGGTTCTAGAACAAATGCGGAAAAGAGATATATAAGTATATGTGGGCTACGGGAATTATATAGGAGGCGGACAATTTGAATGAAGCCTGTGGAATCGTGGAAGACATTTAGTATTTATATCCATATTAATATTCTTGGACTTCACCGCAAATAACCCAGGCCTGTGAAGGAAGCGTTAGAAGTGACCATTGCAGCTTATGCTGGGGACATCAAGTTTGCAAGCCTTTAGACAAGGAATCAACTTTGGAGAATGACTATATGGGAAGTCAGTTTATATACACACCAAATTAGGTCTACATTTAGGGAGATTTACTCACTCTTTAATAGCAGAGATATAAGCAAAGAGAAAGATATGGAGATCAAAATCTGAAAAGGCATCACTGGTTGGATATCTGTAGAATTGACCAACTTTGAAGAGATAAGTATTTTATGTTTGTACCTCTGAATAATGATCATGGATTTAAATAATCATGCACTTAGTAATAATTCATGCAATAACATTTATGCTACTAGCATTGATCTGTATATTTCTCTTCGGGGTAGTTTGATTCTATGAACTATTATTAATCTCTCTAAAATGCAGGATGGATCGAGGAGCAAAAGGATGATGAGAGATTGCATAAGGAATTCAAAAGGAGGAAGAGCTTGAAGCATCCTGTGAGGAAGGCATGTCGGCTGGAGAAATGAACAATCATGGAGTCATAGCTTGCAGCCATGAGACTGAGTTGGTGCCACATAACTTCACTGTAGACATCTCTCGAGGGCACAAGGTTGGGTCAGCCTTGGATGGAGAGTTTGCATCAGCAAAGAAGATTGAGAAAGATGAAGACACTAAACAACGGAGAACCTATACAGATTGTCATTGCGATCAGCTACTTCGAAGAAGAGGAAATGACATTCAAAGGGAGTTAAATTACGAGAATTCAAGGCACGAGTTGAGAGCATGTCCAGGAAAAGGATTAAGGTTTTAAGATCAATCAATGGAGGGGAGTTCACTTCCAGAGGATTTCTTTGCAATCTCTAAGGCAGGGATCAAGAGGGAGTTATGTGACTCACTGAGAAGAAGTGAAGGTTTCAGCTAAGTAGGTTGCAGTGTTGCAAGGCCAGGTGCTAAAGTCTTTGGAAGACCTCTTCAGCTGCAAAGAACAGAATTGCACAAGACAGTCAATCTGGATTTGACATTGGTAGCTCTGCAAACCTATTCAGAATAGGGTGATCTGGGATGAGGTCGAGGAGGACAGTCCTGAACTCTCACAAGTCAGTAATGCCGAAGGTGTGCATTGGAAACCGTTCCTTTAAGGCTAGCATTGCAGGTAATCTTGGACGAGGAGGTCAGAAGGTTGATGTGAGTACTTGGAGCTTCAGAGGGAGTCACTCATCATGAAGATTTGTTGTAATGTATATTTCCTGAGACAAAGAAATATGAGGTGAAAGCCCTTGTAATGTATATTTCTCTGAGACGGAGAAATATGAGGTGAAAGCCCCTGTAATGTATATTTCTCTGAGATGGAGAAATATGAGGTGAAAGCCCTTGTAATGTATATTTCTCTAAGATAGAGAAATATGAGGTGCAAGCCCTTGTTCATCTCTGAGACTGAGATGAGACGTCATGTTGAGAGACTCCAAGACGAGATTGCGTTGAGAGACTCCGTGATAAACCCTTGTACATCTCTGAGAGTGGGATGTGTTTCTTTCCACACATGGGTATAGCCATTGTGGACGTCATGTTGAGAGACTCCATGACGACATCACGTTGAGAGACTCCGTGACGAACCCTTGTACATCTCTAAGACTGAGATGTGTTGCTTTCCACACATGGGAATAGCCACTGTGGACATCATGTTGAGAGACTCCATGACGATGTGTTTCTTTCCACAAATGGGAGTAGCCATTATGGACATCACGTGAGAGACTCTGTGATGAACTCTTGGACATCTCTGAGACTCAGATGTGGTTTCTCACAAATGGGTGTAGCCATTGTGGGCGTCATGTTGAGAGACTCCATGACAAGGATATCTGGAAAATACCTCCCTAGCTAAGAGGGAGTGTTAGTGTTGTAGCAACGGGAGATATTTTCTCCTTAATATATTCTTGTTCAAGGCAAGTCGGCCTTCATGTTTTAAATAATATTTATATCTTTTCTAAAAGCCGACCTAGAAAGGAGCTCACTTGGTTTGGTATATAAAGAGGATGGAGTCCTCTCATTCAAGCATCAATTCAATTTCACTCTCCAATTCAAATATCTTCAGCAGCAGTCTGCATCTTCCATCAGCAGTAGGTTGAATTTTCAAGCAGCAGATTTCATTCAAGGAGAAGTGTCTCCATTCATTGTATTAGACTCGACCTTGTGTAGGGCCTGATTTTGTATGCAGTTTTTCTGCACTTTTTTCCTGATATATAAGAGAATAATGTTGTTGGGTTTTTCTCCCTCAAGTAGGAGGGTTTTCCCAGGGTAAAATATTGTGTTCATTGTCTCTGAGTTGTGTTTTCTACTTATTGCATTTCTGATCCTAAAACTAACAAGTTTACCCACTCACAATAATTGGTCCATACATGTCACTATTTGATCATGAGTCCTACCCATACCTATGTTGACAATCCCTAATCTTAGGTTGTGGTTTGTAAGAACCTCATCCAGTTCTGTCCTGAATTTTTCAGTTTTGCCCACTTGATAATTTGTCAAACAATTGTCTAGAATGCTGGCTTGGGTCTGATATAATTTTCTGTTTGTGTTTTCTCCTTGAATTTGAGTTTTGAAAATGCAAAAAACTAGTCTAAACAGAACTAGATATGCTACTTTAACTTTAGAATGAAATGCAGATTTGTTTTTGTATTTTTCAATGCAAAAGTATGAGATGATTTGCCTCAAAAGACTTGCTACAGTAACATGGCATTTTGTCATTCAATTGGCATGCAACTACTCACTTCTTCAATTTGATAATATGAATGAGATACAATGGCTACAATCTGAGAATGGGTGCAAATGTTTACAATGCAAATCAAACTAGACAATATTCATCATAGTCCTTGACATATGCAAATTTACTGTACTTTATGATCTGAGATTACAATGCTATATGTTGTATATGACAGTGACCTTCTTACAATGTAGAATATCACTAATAGCAAGCTGTCTATAGCAGTGAATGAATGCAACTTATTTAATTGACTTGCAAGGCAACATGTACACAAAATAGAGAACCTGGTAACATGCTGGCAACAGATATAAGATGATTTGATTCTCCAATAAGGTGATGTCTTTGCCCTTCAAAATGTTGCGAATATCTTCCTAGGAGCCCAGCGAACCTTCCCAGTGCCTTGACTGATTTGTGATGGCTTCCTTTAGCAAAATCACACCACTTCACAATTGCACCCAGCCACAAACAAGCTACAGAATTTAATCTTTAACCATAGCTGGAATCGACCTTCTCCAAGGCATGTATTAAGATCACAAAATCGTCCTCCTCAAGAAGACTGAAATATCTCATCAAAATCTGCCAATGCTTCCTTAATCGATTTACCAAAGCTTCAACAAATAAAATACCAGCAACACTATAATCTTCAGATATTCAATATAATCTTTAAACCCTTTGAACTTCATCAAAAAACACCAACTGGAGAATGTCTTTGAAACCCTTCTTGAATAACTTTACAAATAAGCTTGATATTGACTCCTAAATGAAGACAATCCACAAGGCAACCCTTCGGAAGATCTTTCACCACCTCAGTTATGCCAATCAATGAGAGTTTTTGTTCCCAATGATCAATAAACGTAGAAATTGCAGAAACCCTAGGTTTCCTCTTCTCCACAGCAAACATTCAAGTCAAATATCAAATCGTGGATGAATACAATAGCCTTCGTTGATCCCTTTTTATAATCTCTCCAAGAGGAGGTCGACCCATCTAGAAGATTTCTTTCAATCATTAATAATAATATTAAATGTGCATTTAATAACTTTATTATAATTCCTCAAAGTGGGCGCCCAAATTAATTATTCACTTAATGTACTTTAAGTCATTAAATGGCCCCTTTAGACATAAAGTTATAATATAACTTTATAATGTACTTTTAATGATTAATTATTATTAAAGTCACCTTTAATAATAATTAAATAATATAACTTGCACCTTACTCATTATTTCGCCCGACCAACTGAAAACTGGGATCAACGCTGAACTCACCACATGTCCAAGTGCCTTACTATAAATAGAAACACTAGACTCTCATGACCTACTGACTTACTATAAATAGTAAGTGTGTGAAACTAAGTCCTAAATCACCAAACAAAGGCCAATCTTGAACCACCCAAAGATCTGGAGAAGAAACCACTCTGATATATGCCAAACAAGACCCTCTAACCATCTACCTTAGCCTACGAGGGTCAATTAATAGGCTAACCTACCGAGAACTAGAGCAAGCTAAAAAGGGGACATTACATGGTTGCAATTCTTTACGATTTTTGGAGCTACATGTTTGAGCACCAACAAAAGGGATGGAAAGGGAAAAAACAAAGCAGTTGGTCTCAGGGGCAAGCAAGCACTCCAAAAACTAAACTAAAAGGAAGGTTATTGAGATCAAGGAATCAAAGGATGATTTTCTCAAGGATCATTTGCAATTCTTGCAGGACAAGTGGGAGGCTACTAAAACTCTCCATGTCATTCCCTCTGCCAAGTGATGTGTCTTTGGTTGTTCTTTGGTGATGTTCATTGGTTGCATGTTCATTGTTTGCTTTCAACTTTCTCTTGGTTTTGTTTTTTCTATGATGTGTTTCCTTTTTGGCATAAGTCCCTTGATGTTGGGACTCCCAACTTGCTTTGCTCTCATGTAAAAGGGTTTGGCCCTTTCAAAAACCAATCTTTACTATTTTAATCAAAAAAACAATTCATTGATTCCATAATCCATCTAATATACCGATAATCATAGGCATCATATGAAACGTGATTTATAATGAGAGATGTCAAAAAAATAAATGTTGCATCATATATAGTAGAAACTACAAAGGTACACTGAGCAACAAGCTCATAAATTGAAGTCATCATCAAATTAATATATCATAAACTACTCTTCTCTTTTTTCCTCTTCCACTTCCACTTCTCTTTTGCTGCTGTTTTGGTGAATGAAACGAGTAATGATCTTAAAATTATTTTTGCGTTGGAGGTCTTCATGGGCCCATATTTTAGGGTTTTATTCATTTTAGAAAAAAGAATTGCTAATTTTGTGTACGATGTGGGGGACACCCTAAAGTATTGGGGATGTCGCCAAAAAAGGTGTGTCCCTCTTTTTAGGGGACATCTCAAGGATGTCCCCAAAACAGTGCATGTTGCATCAATGAGACTCCTTTAAAGACATCATTAAAATGTAGTATAGAAATTAAGTATTGAAAACAAAACCTGAAAATTTAAAAGTAAGGCACAAAGAAATAAATAACAAACTTGGCAATTTATTTTTAAAATAGCATAAACAAGGAAAGATCCCCTAGAATGTACAACAATACCAAGGAGAATTGCACACAAGAAAGCTACCTTCATATGTGCTCAAATATGCCAATAGTGGCATGGTGCAATGGTTAAGTTATTGTGTTGTTATTCTTGCCATCAAGGTTCAAACCCCATTGGGGTGTAATTGTTGAGAATTTATATTGGGGATGAGGTATCCTGTTTGTGACCTCACCGGTTCATAGCTCTGGGTCAAAAGCGTTTACCCCTCTTAATAAAAAAGAAATAGGTGCTCAAATATATCATGACTAGGATGAATCCCAAAATCTAATTTGGTTGGAAAATAGTTGACAACTCCACTCAAATTGAACACAACTAGTAATGACTAACAACCAAAAATTAGTTCTACTTGTACAAGCACATAGTCAAAAAACATGTATGCTAATCATAATTCATCATCTTACTAAACCATGCCAAACATAATAACTCTCAAGTAGACCAAGTACATTAACATAAAGAATGTATATAGTTTACTTTATCAAAGACCACCATGTTTATTGTCCTTCATGCCATTTTGACCTCCAACATTATTTTCAAATGTAACTCAAAAATTTTGCACATGGTGCCCATTGATACAATAAGTTATTTCCCATTTATCAATTGGAATGGAGTACATCCTTTGATCATCTATAACTATGATATTGGATATGCTAGGGCCCAAGGCTATACTCAACCCATATGCATTCAAATTCAAATATGGTCCCTAGCATAGTTTACAAACTCAGACTTGGAGAGTACTCGGCAAGCCCAAAAATTTTGACTCAGTAAAAACTAAACAACTTAAAAAGTAGTAAAATTTCTTATAAAAACACTTTTTTTGCAAAATTCAATTATAATTTGTATCAAATGAGTCTATAAACCAAGAGGAAGTGTTTTCTATTAAATTTGATTGTTGAATACATATGGATTACAAAATGGCATCATCATACGAAGTCAGATAGTGGAACTGGATACGATAGCTAGCTACTAACTAATAACTATTATGAATTTATGATGATTGTATTTGAAAATCATCATCATAAATTTCATATCTAGGCAACTTAGACATTACAAGTTTTTACATCTTCCTCTTCCCCAACCTAGAGAAATATTGGGAGGAAGAGGGTATAGTCCCCGAACTCGATTTTGGCTCCCTACTTGCCATAGAAGTTTGTGGTTGTGGCTCCACCCTGCTCGTAGGTGGCAATGGCTCCTCCTCCACCATATCAACATCATCCAATCCAATCTCCCCTGCTTCTGCTGCAAGAAAATCCTCCATAGCTTGCCTCTCAAAATCAGCAATCTCATCCTATGTAAACAAGGAGGCCTCATCATCCTGCATGGTCCAATCACTGTAATGATCAATGTCATCCAAATCAACGAGTTCGTTTGGTTGGTCCTACACCTTTCTTGTGTGAAGCCGAAAATTATATTGCACAAAAACAAGATCATTGAGGCATTGTTGAGTCAACTTATTATGCTTCTTCATGTGAATGGCATCAAACAAACTCCAGTTGCACTCACAACCAAAAGCACTACAAGGTTGAGACAAATTCGGAGGGCTAGCCTTTTCAAATTTGGGGTATTTCCACCCCAATCTTCCCACCAAGAACCTCCAAATAAGATATTCAATTTTTTGTAAATAAACAATATTCTAAATTCTAATAATAATATTAATTCATAACTTGCAAGATATAAGGCTTCACTTTTTCTTACTTTGTGTTTGGATCTCTCTTCCTCGTATAGCTAATTTGGAAGAAAACAATGTCCCCTTAGCTGCCTTATAATTCTGCAACTCTAAAAGGATGAGGTCTCTCATTGCAGATACAAGTCTCATCCTCTCAATACATGTGGATAGGCCCTCCATAACCTCCCCATTAGCATCTATGAAGCCATCAGAGAAGCAGAACTTGGGGTTGAGAAAGTATCCCGCTGCATGAATGGGTTGGTGGAGTTGATTGTTCCACCTTCGATCAATAATCTCCCAAATAGAGGCAAATCTATTTGCATCCCCCATGTAATAGTGTTGGATGGCCTCTTGGCCCTATCCATTGCCTCATAAATATATCCCATTACATTTTTCTCACCATCCACCAAGAGCAAGACCCTCACCAACGATTCAGTCACCTACAAAGTACAAAGTAGAACCAAATTTAAATTACACCTTACAATGAAACAAAATACTTTTAAAATTTAGAATTAAAAATAAAGGATTCAATTTGAAAATTAATTTAAGTTGAAGTTACCTTGACAATCTCTAATGCTCTAGTTGCAAATTGACCATCAAAGATTATTTTTACAATCTTTTCTCCATCAGCCTTCTTTGAGTAAGTTGAGTCTACCCATGGTTGACTCACAAACATTTGCTTCAAGGAAGTCAATAAACTAATAATACTTTGCAACATTAGAAAATTAGTTGCAAACCTTGTAGCACCCGATCACACAAGCTCTTTCCCCTTGGTGTGATCTCTCATCAATTGAAGAACCCATGGTGATTATATATATTTTGTGATAGCTCTTGCTTCTTCTACAATTGGTTTCACCTAGTCATTTTGCCTATGTCCTCCAAAAGAAGGTCAAGGCAATGAGTTGCACAAGGGATCCAAAAACGTGTTGGATGCCTCTCTTGAAGCAATCTACCAACTGCCACATATGTCGCTGCATTGTCAGTAACAACATGGACAACATTTTTTATGCCCACTTCTAAAACAACCTCCTCCAACATCAAACTCAAATTTTTTGCATTCTTTACTATGTTGGAGGCATCAATTGACTTTAGAAAAACCATCACACCATTTGAAGCCACTATAAAATTGATAAGAGTGGTTTCTTCCATCTATCCAGCCATCTGAAAGAATTGAGCATCCATACTTTTGCCATTGCTTCTTTTCAACTTACACAATTTCTTTTGCATCTACAATAGCATCTTCAAGTAACCTACCACTTATATCTCTTGGACTAGGGGCCTTGTACCCTTTCCCTACAACTGTCAATGCTACCACATTGAAGGGAAGGTTGTTATAACACCAAAAATTTGCACAAGCCTTGTCTGCTTCTTTGTGCACCTCCCTATTCCACCCACTACCTTCCAATGAAGGTTGTGATCCTCGTTCATTTCTAGGCACAAAAAACTGGAATTTGCTCAGGGTATGTATACGTGGACCGTGACTAGAGCCCACAATGCCTTGCATATCCGCCTCAGATTCTCTTGACAAATTTGGAGCAATGGCTTCTTGTATGGCTGCTTGCGTCTTTGCCCTCTCCATTTTTTTTTCATCTAGTGCTGCAAGAAGGGCTAGCATCTCTTGTTTCACCTCTTCAGGGGCTGTTGGACATTCCTTGGCATCACGGCGAGGAATACCAACAAGATGGTATTTGAGGCAATTGATGCCTCCACTAACCCTCTTCTTGCACCAAGTACAAATAACACTCCCTTATACTGGCCCGATTACACCATGTTTCCAAGCTAGATCATGGCTACAAGGGGGTCTCCTTCCAATGGGCTAACTTGCACATGCTGAGTCCAAACCAATGCAGAGGCGGATGTCATTGTGATTAAATATTAACCTACAATATTAGAAGTTGAATAATAAATATATTAGAAGTTGTAACAAATCCATTACAAAGGAACAAATAACTAATTGTTTATTTAATCAAAGTGAAAGACATTTCATTTAGAATACTATCTATTCTAATTTCAGTTTTTTCATTCTTATATTTGTATGTTTGCTGGATGCACATTGATTTTCTTTACTTGTATGCAACTTGCAGTCCTAACCCTGTTACATGATTTATAATACTAAGACATTTTTCTGAGAATCTCAAAAATTTGTAGCTGGGAGCAGCAGATTACATAGCAATTGCTCAAAATTTCCATACTATATTTATTGCAGATATTCCACTGTAAAAGTACTTTCAGACTTTCAATCATAGTTCACAGATCGGCAAGTAATCTATGTGGATAAACACAAGTTGTATGTATGTGTGTGGATATATATGTATGTGTATGCATGTGTGTATAACTTGTAAGTATGATGTGTGTGTAATGTGTATGTAGGTATGTATGTGTGCAGTGAGTGTATGTTGTGTGTGTATAGGTATAAGGTATGTATGATGTGTGTATGTAAGTATGTGTGACAATGTGTGTATGTATGTGTGTGTGTGTATACATACACACACTATCACACATATTGTACATGTTGTGTATGTAGGTATGTATGTGTGTGTATATATATAATATATGTATGTATAGTTGTGTATAGTATAACTATACACACACTGTCACACATACTGTACATGCACACAAATAACATACCTATAAGCTATACACACACATACATAACAATTAACATACCTATACACACACTGCACACACACATATCTATACACACATAGTCACACAATTTCTTGTTTCACTTATCAATGTATCATCAATCATGTATACATATCAGTATTAAGTATATATGTAAAAATTAAAGATTTTAATGAACAGTTTAAGTTTGTATATACACAGATTAAGATACGTTGATCATGATGACTATCGACTCATACACAGTGATACATATTACACATTATCAATTAGTCGATAGTCATCATGACTGTCATGATGACTGTCAACTAATACATAGTGATACATATTACACATTCTCAATATACACACACTTGTGTATATTGATCAGTCATGATGACTGTCGACTGATACACAGTGATTACATATTACACATTATCAATATACACAAAAATAGTGATCATATTACACATTATCAATATACACAAGTCGACTGATACATAGTGATACATATTACACATTATCAATATACACAAACTTGTGTATATTGATAATGTGTAATATGTATCACTATGTATCAGTCGACTTGTGTATATTGATGTGTAATGTGATCACTATGTACCAGTCGACTCGTGTATATTGATAATGTGTAATATGTATCACTGTGTATCAATCAATAGTCATCATGATCAACATAAACTTGTGTATATTGATAATGTGTAATAAAGTTCATACTCATACACAATATACAAAGTTCAAACCTCATAGTTCATAGCCATACTTCATACCGACATGCATACATGAATGAACATACATAGAAATTCAGAATTATTAAACATGGGAAAAAATAAAAAACAAGGAAATCGCGATTCATGCAATGATGCAAACCTGGAAATCATGAGACCTTTTTCCCTTCGCCAAAGCCCACTGAAATAGCATTCAATCGTTTCGTATAAAAAAGATGATTTTCGCGAGTTAAAAAGAACAAAAAACGGGTCAAACCCACATTTTTTTCTCGCCCAGTTTGCTTTTGTGATTTTCCTGCGAGTTTTCTGCGATTTCTTCGCAAGTTTTCTGCGATTTTTCGACAAGTTTTTCCCCTAGTCGAGTCGCGAGTAAACCTGTGAGTTACTCGCTGGGGTTTCTTCCCAGCGAGTACTCACCCAGTATGTAAACCATGGTCACTAGTACATCTTGAGCACACCCACAATGTATCCTAGGCACAATCTAGGTACATCTAAGACATAACCAATGGGTTCCCACAACACCCTAGTTTTACCTAGGCATATCCACAAGAACCTTCACAATTTCCCAAAAAAACATCATTTTTCATTAAAAAAATGCATTTATTAAAATATACATTTTTTGTAAGTAAATAACACTCCAAAATGAAAAAAACTTACCTCATTCAACCTAAACCTAGAAAATGGCATACAAACACAAAACACTCCTACTTATCATTCCAAAACTCATTCTAACTCATTCCTCAGGTTTGCTGTTTTTTTGTCTTGAAACATTCTAAAGGTGTGTTATCTAAGTGCTATGGGATAAAATAGCTTGTATCAAAGAGATTCATTATTCAAGGTAAGGTTTTTGTAAGTTTTTTAAAAGTTATTTCCAAGCTTCCTATGCTTTTCTAAAAACAATTTGTTGCTGATTTTTGAATGTCATTCATTTTCTAATGTAGCCTAGGGTTACCTGTTTTTTTCATTATTGTTTTAATTTTTCTATGTTAACCTAGCCTAAGGTTACATTTTTTTCAATTTTCCTAGTACTTGTTATTTTAAACATGTAGGTTCAGGCATAATTTATAATGGATGCTAGTTCTAATTCAGTGGATCAAGGGGCAGATAGGCCTATCAAATTTGACCAACCATCAACTCTTTCGTGATATGTCATGATGACTGAGCAACTTGTTGGAGATAGGGGTTATCTGTGGCATTATAGTCAATGCCAAAACAAGTATAAGAACTCATATATTTGAGTGAAAGCCCACTTGTATGTAATTGTCAACCAAGGAATCAGAGTTTGTGGTCAACCAAACAAACATTGATTGTCAAAAGAGCAAGTTTTTCCTTATATAAAAGGGCAAGAAGCAAATAGTGCAATTGAGAGAGCAAGATCAAGATCCCACCCTTTGGCCAAGAAAGGATCACACAAGCCACCTACAAGGCCATCCACCACTTCTCCAATAGTGGTTGCCACACATCCTTTCATTGTGACATCATTTCCCAAGAATATGATGGCCCATTTCTTTCTTGCAAAAAAATAGCTTGGGATGCAAGCCTATTAGAAAGGCCATTTCAAATTGAGGTGAGTGAAATCGTAAACAAAAACAATGCATATTGCATTAATGAGATTCCTTTCACCCTCATTAGATCACCATATTGGCAAGAAATGGTGATGACAATTAATCAAAGACCTACAAGTTATATAGATCCTAGCCAGTAAAAGGTCCACATCACCTTATTGGCAATAGGAAAATATGTTGTAGAAACATCACTACAGCCAATCAAGGATTCATATGCTGAAACAAAAGTGTCCATCATTTCATATTGATGGAAATTTTGAAAAAACAAACCCCTCAAAAATGTCATTGCAACATTTTCTAAAAGGGCAAGGTTTTTTAAGGTAGTTGATTGTGAGGAGCATTGTTTTTTACGGTAGTTGATTGTGAGGGGCAGGTGAAGGAACTTCAATGCCAACATCTTCATAGAGTCAACCAAGATGATTGGATCTCAAAACGTTGTCCAAGTCCTAATAGACAATGCTAAAAATTGTAGGGCAGCAATTTTATTAGTCCGATACAAGCACACATTTTGGACATCAGGTGATGTCCACTCACTCAACTTGGTGATGCAAAAATTGGCATGCAGATCAAGTGAATTAAATAAATCTACACTGAGGCTGAGGAGATTTAGATGTTTGTGACTAATAATCATACATCAAAAGTCATCTTCAAGTCCTCCAAGTTGGAGCTGTTAATAGTAAGTTTATGACATTTTAATATTTTATTTTTAGATTTACTCTAAGTGTGGTATAGAATTTTAATTATATTAACTATTTTTCATTTGTTTTAATTTTTTTACACCATATTAGATTGTTAAACCAGGATTCTCACAAAATTGTCTTGAGACAACTTGTGAAGGCACAAGAGGCATTGAGAACCATATTATCAATGACCTTTAGAGTGTATGAAGGCAATCTAATACAAAGAGGGCCCCAAAGGTCAAAGAATCAATCCTAGATGATGATTGGTGTGCTCATGTAGATTATTTTTTGAATTTCACTGAGCTCATCATGCGTATGATAAGGTTTATCGATATGGATCAGCCGTGTTTGGGCAAGATGTAAGATGGCAATGATGCCATGACAAAAACAATAAGGGGCATAGTAGCAGCCAACGAGAATGATTCCTCAAAAAAAATTCAAATGAGTGCAAACAATCATAGTTGAATGGTGGAACAAGATGACCACACCCTTGCATCTCTAAGCATTTGCTTTGACACCTAAATAGTACAACATAAAGATACTTTATTTGCCCATGAGCATGCCACCATATAGAGATGTTTAAGTCAGAAAAGGGTACAAAACAACAGACTATTCCTAGATCTAGATATGGAGGATGCAATTGTGGGTGATTTTGGCAATTTTATAGCTTCAACAAATCACAATCTTAGCATTCATTGAGACAAGTACAAGGACACTCATGCATGGTGGTACCTCCATGATGAATGCTGTATTTGATTACAGCCCCTAGCCACCAAAGTTCTATCATAGGTAAGCATTTTTTTTTTACATTCTTACTTTTCTTTAGAAGGTATAAATTATATTTTATAATTGTAAATGTTGTATTGACTTTGTTCTACCCAAACAAAAAAAGAATCATATAAGTGTCGCTTTCTAGTCTAATGTAAGTCATTTGTCCTCTAAAGAGTATTATGGGCTATCATTGTCTTCCATGGTCTTGGATGTTATGCTTGTAGGTTTTAACTAGTATCATTGTATAGTGGCTAGCCAACAAAAAGTACTTTCCAATGCAACAAATAAGGCGTAAATAGGTGAGAGATAGCCAAAATTTGTTTAAGGTGTGAAGAGGTGGTGGAGACAACTCTAGCAAGTCGCTTCTGCCAATTTTCTAGAATGACTAAGCACCAAAATGTGGTGGAGACAACTTCAGCGCATTGCTTCTGTCAATTTGCCAAAATGATAAGTATCAAAAGTGGCAAAGACAACCCTAGGGAGTCACTTCTATCAATACCAAAAGTGGTGGAGACAACTCCAAAGAACTACTATTGCCAATTTGCTAAAATGACTAAGTACCAAAAGTGGCAGAAACAACTCCAAGGAGGCACTTCTACCAATTTGCCAAAATTTGACTAGGGCATGGAAAAGTGGCTAAACGTCCCAAAGCACATTCTTATCCAATTAGAACCAAAAAGTACGTGGCAAAAGGTCCCAAAGCACTAGTTTGTAAGTCATAGCCAAATTTCAAGTAGCAAGGATTCCTCAAGCATGCACTTGGTCTTGTCTCCCCAACTCCAAAAGTGTGCCCTTCCTTCTATATCTATTATCAGCAAAGTGTTTCATTGTCAATCATTAAAGGTTAAAGTGCTCGAGAAGAAAGTGAAGAGTAAGCATTAAAAAAATCCGAAAAGATTTTAAACCTAGGGTTTGCTAACTTTTAGTAATTTTCCAATGAACAAACAAGTCACTACATCAGTTTTCAGCAATTTTCATCATTTTTATAACCTCTTAACTGGTTGCGTAAAGCTTTTTGCAGGATTTCAGGTTAGGTGTGTAAAAAAAACCCCAGGGTTTTCAAGGAGGAATTTTCAGATTTTGAAGAGCTTCGTGAAGACTTTTCAAAACTAGGGCTTTGCTGATTTGAAAAATCACATTCCAGCAAACATTACAGCTGCCTAGAGTTTTAGATCTTTGGTACTTTTTTTTATAAAACCCTAATATTTTCAAGGGCATATGTTCTGATTTTGTTAAGCGTTTGTAAAGGTTGTGCCTTGCTTGGGTTGTTCCATCATCCATACTCCAGCAGTTTTTGGTTTGGAAGGTTAGGGTTTTCGGTCAAGACCTCCATACCAAAGCACCTAGGGTTTTCAGTGGTTTCATTTGGATCTAAAAATTCATTTCTTCCTCACCTGGCAGCTTTTCTTGCAGGTTTTTTACATTCAACAAAGGCACCTTGGGTTTGATGCTAGTTTTAAGCATATTTTCAGCCATCAAAGTAATTTACAACACTTCACTCAGGTGCTTAGGGTTTATAGCAGTCTTTTTCAGCGATCTTTAAAGCATCATCCAATGTACAAAAACAGGAGGGTATCCAAAAGCCCAAGGGTTTTGCAGGTTTGTGTAAGACATCTAGGGTTTGAAGCATAAGTTTTCAGCAAATTCTTAAGTTTGTTGCAGTTTCAGTGTCAATACAATGTTCTTTGGCTTCTGCTGTCAAGTGTCTACAACAAGATTTTAATAGATTTTCAAATATGATATCATCAGTTTCTCCATTTCCCAGTATCTTCAGCAGGAATTATCACAGGTTTCAGCAGCAGCTGTCCTTGCTCGTTTACAGTCATTAATGGCAGTTTGTCAACAAATCTTCTATGGTTTTGAAAGTATGTTGTTTATAAATACAATTGTATTTTCTTTGTGGCATCATTAACACTTGGTTTTTCCTACATCCCATGATTTTCATAACACCATGTTCACATATTGCGTATAAGGTAATGAGGGTTTGAAGAGCAACACAAAAAAATTATTTCCTTTACTCTTCATTCGAAGTGCTTCAAGGTCATCATGTGTTGATTGCCATCAAGCAAAGAATAAATCGTTAGATCTCCACATGTTTTCTGAAGATCCATCACAGTTAGAGTGAAGGAGTTGTGTCAAAATCGCTAAGAGGATCCTTTTATCAAACTAACCACTTTTGGCTGTTGCTTTTATTGAGGTCCTATTTATGGACAAGATGTCAAAGAGCCTATTTTTAGGTTGAAATAAATCCAGCTTTTATTTTAACTTTGTTTAGATTAGCTTTAATTGTAAAATTCTTTCTTTCTCACTTTTTCAATAGTTCTTAGTATTTTGCTTTAAAGACATTGATTTTTAGGAGCAATAAATTATTATCCTAAATCCCAAAAATTTGTAACCTTACGAATAAGTGCTTTGAGAACAATATTTCTTAATGATAGTTGACATTTTGTTTATGCTGCTGAAATTAATATTCAAGTGACTCTCTTTTTTGTTTATGTGACTCTCTTTTTTGTTTATGTGTTTGTGGTAATTTCATTTAATGTTCCAAACATTGAATGCAAGTTAGCTATTTAATTCTTGGAGATGTGTACTGTCATTTTGTTAGAATAATTATGCATTCAAAATCTTGTGTGCATCAACTTACTGATTTCTGATTTTAGCCAGTATGAAGTGTTGTGGTATCCAATATTAGTTGCTTTCTTTCTTAGTGCAGAATCATAAAATCCATTAAATCTCACTTGCAAGAAAAAACAGTTTCAGTTCTTATGCTGGTACCCAAGGCCAAAAGATAGGGCAGTAGCTTATTTCATTTATGTTACTATTGCAAAATCCCAAAAGATATCGTGCACAGTGTTGTTAATTGTATGTTTGTCTATAGCTTAGTTGTACAGTTAGTATTAGTTTTCAAGGAGATTCTCCTTAAATTTTGAAGAGAGGTTTTACCTTGCATACTGTTCTAGTTTGAGTTGTCTTGCACAAGACAAACCAAAATGCTAATAAATTTTGTGGCCACTATGGAGCACAAAGTACAAATAAGTTAATCGTATAGTGGAAAACCCAGTCCTACCACCTCCAAATTGGAGTTGTTTAATTTTGTGGTATGGTCTATACTAGATCACAAAGGAAAGTAGGTCTTACTGATTGTCTTGCAAATGCTTAATCTATCACCTCCAAGTGAAGGTTTTATCCTTAGCAACTATACCAAAG
>VDFB02306434.1:0-26655 GCA_007258455.2 Sequoia sempervirens | reverse complement strand
TTTAAAGTGAGATTTGGAAAATTTTAATTTATGCAAGGGATAGGTCGTTACAATTCTTCTCTTTAAGCTCACTTTTCTTTGCTAGTAATTCATCATACCTCTGAACCAATGAAACTACCGAATCTGTGGCATCATGCATAAGACCAGAATGTGTCTGTTTGCCAAGCTCAACTTTAGTAAGTCTGTAATCTAATAGCTGCATTTCTTCAGGTGGCTTCTCAGCTAATGGTTCAGCTATCTCTGCATATCTCATCTTATTTTCATCTATTACCACCCGTGAGACCTTCTTTTCCTTCTTGGCAGCCCTGGATTTAGGTTTTGCAATTTGTTGGAAATCAAATACATCAAGAGAGATTTCCTGTTTTTTCCTTTTGGGTGTAACTAAACTCAGCCATGGGGGTAATTCTAATGAGCTTACATTAGAGACAACAACTGTGATTTCTGAAGAAACTAGCTCTACCTGCACCATAGTTGTCACCTTAGGAGAAGTATTGGTTTGAATTGCAATGAGCATGTGCTCAGACGACTGCACGTGATTTACCTTATCAAAACTCAAGGCAAAAGTATCAATCTCAGATAGAGGAATGCTGGAAGTGGTCACATAAGAAGGATTATCATAAAAAATTCTCTCCAAATCTTCATGAAAAGTTCCAACAGGAATCTCCATACTAGTACCAGCAGCTGTTCTTAACTCTACAGGATTTACAAATACATTTGTATCAATATCCATGGGTATTTGAGGGATGACTGTATAAGAAGAATCTGAGACTGCTGAAGGAGGTGATTCTGCTGTATTTTCTTCATAAGTATCATTTTCATTATTAACCACCTACACTTGCACTTGTGATGTCTCTTTCCCTTTTGTTGACACTTCTAGTGGAGGAATTACCAAAGCTTTGCTGACCCTTAACTTGATTCTTGTGCCAGAAGAAGAAGCTCCGTCTTTAATCTTATCTCTGATTTCAGATCTTTGTCCAACTAGACCAGCTAAATCATTTCCCATTTCATCTTTGATTTTAATAGTCTTGACATTGTTATATTTCAACCAAGCATTGGTATTAGCAAGGATGGGCTGAAAACGGTCAAGGATAGAATCACACTCCTTTTTAAACCATTGTGGGGACGGGAAAGGAGTTTCTGCAACTTTTTGTTCAATGTACTCTGGATCCAAGATCTTCCCATCATCCACCATTCCTTTAGGAAGCCTAGTTAAGTTAAGGTCTACAATTTGCTCCAAAGTGAGTCTGATGTAATCCATCTTTCTTATGTCTTCTTCAGTATGAAGATCAACCCAAATATCTTCAAGGCGATGAACATGAGTGAAGACCCTCTTGATTTTATCCTTCATCCCACGATAATCAAAATCTTTTCTAGCAATGAACTTCTTCAACTTGATTTCTTGAAGCTCACCCTCCATTGCTTTGGCTTTTTGGGAAGTGTTTATGGAATACCGACCAATCTGTAATGGATTGTGTGAAGAGATAGTAATGCCCAACTTATGGTTAGCAAGTTGTACAACATGTATCGCCATCAACTGTCTTGCATCAGTTGTCTCGCTAACACCATCAAAAGAATTCTATCAGTAGGATATCGAGGTAACATGTATGGTTGGTCCTCAAAACATCCAACTCTCATGTAAGTGAAAGTAGGGAACTGTAGAAACAAAAAACCATACTCATTCACTTTTTCCCAAGCTGCTTCAAAAACTCTTCTTATCTTGAGTGTTTTGTCAAAAAGACACATAAAGTGACCAAAGAAAGCATCCTGTACTCTTCTGTAATGATGCCTGTTGGGCATTAGAGTTAGCTGATCATAATATTCCCAGACTGGCACTAATGATCTATTCCCTTTGGTGGTAAGACCAGGAAACTGTCTGAGTGATGCAGCAAATACAGCAAGTAAGAATTCATATAAAAGGTGTAGGTAGTATGGACTTGTGCTAATTGTTTACACAAATTATCACTGATAAATTCTCCCCAGAAAACATGAGATTGGCCTTTCCTCATAACTACGATGTACTTGTACATCTAAGTTTCAAACACATTAGAATATTTCAGTCCTACTAATCTGCTGAGAAGTGTAATCATATCACCTATCTCCTCAATGAAGTCAGAACGATACAACTTGGGCCATCTGGTAAAGCAAGTTCGAGGAGTTTTCAACCACTTAGCACTGATGTGTTTGCAATCTGCTTTTCTTTGTTTGTAATGATCTATAGCACTTTTCATTGTGATATCAGCATATAAAGGAGCAGCAAGTACTTTGAAGATTTAATCAGTTGTTTCAACTTCTAAACTTATTATGACGTTTCCATCATCATCTTTGATTGTCCTTGTTTCACCATCAAAATGACCAGCACATGCAAGCACAAATTCTGGTTCTAAAGCAACTACTGGAAATGAAGAGACTAAATGAATATGACTTCTAAGAAGCAACCGCATATCATGAGTCGATGGGTTCACCGTTCTTTTCAAGAACTCAAACATATCAACATGACCGATCTTTGTGTCTCTAATCTCATCAATGAGAGAAACTACCTGAGAGGGAGCGATCTCATTCAAATATTTATCATATTTAGCCTTCATCTTTTTGTTTGGAGAAGATACTAGCTCTTCTGTCATCGAACAAGAATCTGAAACACTGTGATGAAAATTCAAAAGAGTAAGAACATCTTCAGTTCCTATAGATGATTCCATGATATCAGAATCTGAGAAACTGGAAATCTCATCAAGACTGTTTGGATTTTGAAGTTATAATATTGCTATGGCATAAAGATGTCTGGTGAATGTTCTTTGGACAGTGATTGAAAATCGGATCTGAGAAGACCACTTACAAGTTTGACTTGTAATCGGGTCTTGGAGACCCGATTGCAAGTGAAATGTGTTTTTTATTGATGAGCACTTGTAGTCGGGTCTTGAGAACCCAATTACAAGAAGTGTAGGCATGATAGGTAGAATGAGGTGACTTTGAATGGGCGAATGGAAGGTAGGTAAATGGATTTGGAAGTGAAGGCGAGGTATGTGGAAAGAAATGAGAGTGTTTTGAAGGCGAATGAATGTATTTTATTTGCAGTCAGGTCTTGAGGACCCGACTGCAAGTGTGCAAACTTATATCTTTCAATGCATTTTGAAAATACACTATGAACATGACCAAGAAGAAATGGAGAATGAAAAACAAAAGATAAAACAAATCAAAGGAAAACAAAAAAATACCTCTAAAAAGAGTAAAAACGCACAGCTCATGGAAAAACTAAAAATGAAAACCCTTGAGTTGCACTTATAGATAAAATGAGATGAAGACTCCTCTTCAAACACTATCAGCTGAACATTTAATTTTCTCCTCAATAAACACAGGGACAAAGGAAAGAAGAACACGCCATGAGGAGAGGAATGGCCAAGACCAAGTCAAAATCGGGTTTTGAAGGCAAGGACGCATGCTCCAGCAATAACTTAGATTGCAAGCTAAGAATCGAGTTATTTGGAAGTCAAGACAAGTTGCTTGGAAATGGGTTGAGCTTTTCATAGGCAAAAGCATGTTATTTCCTCAATACGCGAACTTGTAAATGCGTCCTAAAGGCCGATTTGATATGTTTTTTTGCTTGTAACTTGTAGTTCAGGTCTTCAGATCTGATTTGCAAGTGAAATGCCTCTCAACTTGCAAATCGGGTTTCAGGACCCCAAACGCAACTAAACAAAAGGTGTTTTAAAGTGTCTAACTTGTAATTCGGGTTTCAAGACCCCCTTTACAAGTTACATCGATTTTATAAAAAGACCAAAAGCTTTCACTTGTTGGTCGGGTTTTAAGACCCCCAATGCAAGTGAAATGAAAATAACAAAAAGACAAAAGGTGCTCACTTGCAATTCGGCTCTTGGGACCCCCAATGCAAGTAAAATATAAAACATAAAGACCAAAAAGGTATTCACTAGCGGATCGGGTCTTAAGACCCCAAATGCAAGTAAAATATAAAACATAAAGACCAAAGAGGTATTCACTAGCAGATCGGGTCTTAAGACCCCAAATGCAAGTAAAATATAAAAAAGTAACTTAAAAAGCACAAAGAAGAAAATCGGGTTTTGAGGGGCTGATTACAAGTAGAAATGTCACTTGTATTTTTAGAATCTGAGAATTTCCAACTTGCTGTAAGGCGTCCAAAACCCGATTTAAAGAAGAAGAGACACAAAAAACAAGATCAAAATGAACACAAAATCAAAAAGAAAATGACCAAAACAACAACAAACCTTATAGAATATACAAGGCACGATTTTCCCTTGAGAAATGTGCATTAGAGTAACCAAGAATAGGAATTTTTAGAGAAAAATTCATATAGGTTGTCTAGTTTTTGCAATGAAAAAACTAAGAACAACAAGTAGAAACAATTGTTGCAACCACCACTCAATGAGCTAAAAGGTACAACACCAAACCCTAAACACAAACTACATAGTATTATATTAAATTATTCTAGAATATCCAACAAACATTGCTACAATAGCGACCATAGCTTATAAATACAATGTTTAATACCCTATATTGAATAAACCCCAAACCCATTACAATCTGTTACTATAGTAGCAACCCTAACTAAAAATACAATGCACAAACCCTAAATTAAGTGGGTCGTGAATACATTACAAGCTCTACAATAACAATAGAAATAACATATGAAAGTACACTTAAAGATGCTAGAAATACCATGGGTATAGTTATCTAAAATTTGCGTGCACAACCCACAATGGCAAGTAATATGAAGTCAATGCAACTACTATCCGTGACCATGGGGCTCATTCACGACCCCTCATGAAATCATGTGATTGGCAAAGGGGTTTTATCCTCTACCTCGTGAAACCAAAAGGGTTTGTTTCCTCTAGCTTCCTATGAATTTGAGGATCTTCATCCTTAAATGTAGTTGTCTAAACACTAGTGCTTTGAACAATGGTGGCTAGGGTTTCAATTTGGAGAATAGTCCATAATCTTGTAACACATCCCTCATTTTGATATCCTTCAAATCAACGACTGATGAGAGATCCTAGCAAAACAACGGCTCAAATCTATGCATGGATCGTGGTGATCCTTGGATACAACCATTGCATTAGTGGTGCCCAAGGAACAAGTCATTGGTCGTGATGTGTAAGAAACAACTCTCTTTTGCCACTTCATTTGAACGCATTGACTTCATCATCCTTCTTCATCCTTTGCTTGTAGTCACATGTGAATTCATGCAAAAGCAATTTGACTATGGCTTTGGGTGGGAAAATCCCCTTCTATAATAGTTGTGTCACCAAATTGGCTATTAATGGTGCTCCTGATCATGTAGAGGTGGGTAGGAATGAATAGTACAAAAAGGCAGGAGCATTGAAGTTCAGAGGTTAGGGACACTGACTGACTCTTATTACTCTTGTGGGGGATTTGAGTTCAAAAGTGAGGCATACCAGTAAGGGGAAGTTTGACTCTCCAACAAGAGAAGATAAAGGAAAAATAGAGTTGGGCAAAGGACTACGCTAGGAAAGGAAATCCTACAACCCTAAAATTCTACATAAACTTAGTAAGTGGAACATATCTTCCCAGTTAAAAACCTTCGAACCCAATAGGTACATGGGGAATAAAAAGGGTGGACATATAGGCGAATTTGGACCAAAGGAGAATAATAAATAGGCCTTTAGTCTCCAAATCCCAATTAATTGAAAAGGGGACATTACACATAGTATACAGAGCTTGTGGATTCTTTAGAAAAATGTTACAAAACCATAACTTAACACTAAGTAGAGCACTTATTTACTAATCATTAAGACTTTTTCTCCAATAGAGTACTTGCTCTCTTGAGCATTGTAGTCTTGTTTATAGGAAACTGAAATACAAGAGGTCTAAAAGAATAAAATACATCCAATGTGAGAAAAAAAATGACAATATTCTTTTAGCAATATCCCAATATATTTTCACTACAAATAACTTCATGTAGAAATTTCATTTAGGGTAGTACAAGTCAAAACTCTAATTTGATTAATGCCAGAGAACATGTGGGCATCAATGATGAAAAATCATGGTTGTTTTTCAACTTGTAGCTTTTTTGCTGCTATGCTCTAGTAATAATAAATAATTAATGTAAATTAAGAATTGGACTGAAATGTTTGCGAATAAAAGAAAATTTACCATAATGGTTAGACTGTTGACCCTGCTGAGGAGTTGCAAAAGCTTGAATCAACCCTTGGGGAAGAGGTGGTTCTTGCATCCTTTCCTTCAAGCATGAAAAGAAAGGTATTTTGTTAGAATTAATGAACATTGATGCAGCTGATAATGAATGACTAATATACCTCCAAAGGAAAAATGAGACCAATAAATTGGAACAAATAGAAAAAATGATCACATCTGATAACAAATGGCAAATTAAGTTTGTGTAAAATTCCCAAAAAACTCTTGCTTCAAGTTTTTGAAGAGAAAATAATAAAATTGAAAATTCAATAAAACAATTAAAAGTTTAGATGTACAAATACCAATATTTGGAAAAGAATGCTCAACCATGCAACAAGAAAAATTATTGGAAATAATATAAACTATATACGGTACAGAAGGTGATCATTCTACCAATTAAGGAGGTAATGGTAAGGCCGAGAATCAAGCATTGAGATGAATACATAAGATCTTAAAACAGCCAATACCAAGATATGGGTGCAAAATTCATACCATTTCTTAACACCTTCATATTTTAGTTCGGCACCAATATTTTGGGGTATAACCTTAGTTCGCCTGATACTGAAGGCATGTGTAAGCCATAATAAACATCCCATGTTTAAACTTGGAGGGGGGTTAAGGTGCACACCTAACAACATTCAAGGAAAATGGAAAAAGCAACCACCTTCTGCAATGCTTGAATGAGGGGGGTCTCATATGCCAAATTAATGTCTCGCTTGGTAGTAACCTAAACGAATATCTTCAGTTTTCTTTACCTATGATCCTTAGACTTTTTGTTTACTTCATCGTTTCTTGTATATTAGAAAATGAGGTGAATAAGGAAAGAAGAATATCATAACCATTTTCATTTTCTTAGGTAGGTAAGCTGTTCACATGCCATCTTTACACCTCTCGCCCCCATACCTATTGCAGGCACATACATTTTGTGTGAATTATGTATATGATATCATATAATTTATAAAACGAGCTCTCTATTTACTTCAAAAATAAAATTCATCATCAAATGAGCAGAGTATGCAAAGACAAATAACAAGAAAATGACATCATGACATGATACAAGTTTCACAAAAAATTCAGGATATCTCAAGAAATATGATAAATGATGTGGGTTACGATAGCACAAATAAGAAATGCATAAACTTCTTGATGCAGGAGCATCCAACGGTGTAGGGCAATCTTGCATCAGCCAAAAAAAAGTTCTTTATTTTCTTTTGTTGTTTTGAGTCCTATAATGGTACTCAAGGGTTGTAAGACAAACAGAAGTCAAAAATAACAAAAAACGGTCACTTACTATTTTTAGTAAGTCGGCCTAAACGGGCTCGTATGGACCTAAAAATTTACCTCAAGGAGCGAAACTAAAAAACATTTCTGGTCGCGAAAGAAGTGTCTCAATACCTTGCACGATTTGGGAGAAAATAAAGTTTTCGTCCCGAAAAAATTCTCCAATGCAGCTTCAAATTCAAATAGAAAACTTTGGAGGCCCCGAAACAGCTTGAAAAGTTGACAAACAGGCCTTTGATCAATTCACATGTTGTAGATCTCTTTGAGAGCTTTCCAACGATATACAATAATAACGAATCGGACACCCAGATCAAAAGTTATGGCCCTGCGAAGTTGCCCCTCTAAAAAGTGAATTTCATTAAAATTTCTTCCTAGGCCAGAAATCCAATGAGGGACTTTTGGAGCCAAAACAAAAGAGAAAGTTGAACTTTCTAGAATATTCTAGGGTGGTTATTGGGTGAAATAAAAAGGGATAAGTGGGGGCTGTAGAAGATGGCTCCATTAGTGTAGATTGTGGCTCCGAATAATATATTTTGTTTTTAGAGTTGATTTTGTTGAAATGAATCAAGCCCATAAGCCAGTAGCATGTAAGTTTTGAATCTATAATTTCATTTTTTGAAAAATAATTGAAAGTGAGTTATTTTTCTGTCTCGCATCTTCTGTGTTGGTATCTATGGTGGTGATTTGTGTGAGTTTCGGGCGGTATGGCCCTCATCAAGTGGTATCAAAGCAGTAGTTCCTGAGTCCGTAACAGAGTGTCGAACGTGAGGCAATTGCAGCAGGACTTGTGAGTATGGGTTGAGTTCAAGATGCCTCCAAGACTTGCCCAGCATGGCAGGGGTAGAGGCCAAGGTGGAGGAAGAGATCCACCTAGAGATGAAATCAGAGCCCTTAGAAGGCAATTAGAAACCTTTCAGCAAGAGGTTCGAAGAAGAGATGTGCAACCAGAAAGAGATGACAGTGAAGATGAAATGGAAGAGGAAGAGCAGGATCCAATGGATCTTGGAGAAAAAAGATTGCTATGAGCAATCTCAAGCATTGGGAAGAGACCTAAAATGGAGGTTTCAACTTTTAATGGAAGTCTGAATCCTGAAGAATTGATCAATTGGATCAATGACATGGAGGAATTTTTCGAGTTTGAGGAGATTGAAGATCCTCACAGAGTGAGGTTTGCAAAGACAAAATTGAAAGGTCACGCCAGTATATGGTGGAAAGAGGTCTAGCTAGAAATAGGAACACAAGGGAAAGATAAAATTTCAAGATAGGACAGAATGGTGTCAAAATTGAAGAAACAATTTATTCTGGTCGATTGAGGATTGGCGCTGCTCAAGAAGATGTAGAGCTTGAGGCAAGGAACAAGGTCGGTGAAAGAATACAGAGGAATTTCACAAGGTCTTGATTCGGACATGACATTTTGAGGTGAATAAAGAGAAAGTTGCTCGTTATATTAATGGGTTGAAGCCAAGCATACAGGAAGAATTGGCATTGGTAAGAATGACCACCATTGAGGAAGCTTATCAGTTTTCTCTAAAAGTTGAAGAATGACTGAATAAGAGGTTTGAGAACAAACAGCGAGGTGGAGGCCATGGTGGAAAGACTAGTGGATGCTCTTATGGAAGTCGAAATGAAGATCAAAAGAAGGATGAAGGATCCAGTAGCAGCCAAAACCAGAAAGGAGATAACACCTACTGTCCTCGAGATCAAAATAATGGAGACCAAACAGGAAGAGGAAGATCTAGACGAGGACCAGGAAGAGGAGGCTTTCGTGGAACCTGTTTCCAGTATGGAGAAGGACATAGAGCCTAAGTGTCCTCAACATCAAGGAAGGACAAATAAAAGGCCTGAGGGTAATGCACGAGTTGCACATGTAGATGAAGATGTTGAGTCTTTACATTCTAAGGATGCAGAAAGAGGAGAGGCTCTTGTTACTAGAAGAGCCTTGCTAAATGAGGAAAAGGAACCAACTCAAAGGAAGAATTTGTTTCTCACCAAATGTAAGTGTGAAAGTAAAGTTTGCAATGTTATTATTGGAGGTAGTACTGATAACCTTGTTTCAAAGGAAATGGTTAGTAAGTTGCGCTTGGAGAGAAGGCATCCAAACCCATACTGGATTGCTTGGTTGCAGAAGAACCATAAAGTCTTGGTAAATGAACAATGTCTGGTAAATTTCAAGATTGGAAATTACCATGATGAGGTATTGTGTGATATTATGCCTATGGATGTTTGTCATATGTTGTTAGGCAGACCGTAGTAGTTTGATTGGTGAGCAATAAATGATGGACATGCCAACACCTATTCTTTGACAAAGGATGGGGTTCGTCATAAGTTGAAGCCCTTGAAAGACGCAGAAGAAAAGGTATGCAGTAATGCAAGAATTTTTTTGGTTGATGGGAGAAAGTTCCTAGAAGGTATGAGGCATGAGCATATGTGTTTTGCATTGATCCCTAGAATTGATAAAGAAGATACTACTGAGGTACCTGTAGAGTTCTCAGATTTGTTGAATGAGTTTCAAGCTATTATTTCTAATAACGTACCTAAAGGTTTGCCTCTAGTAAGAAAGATTAGTCATCAGATGGACTTGATTCCTGGTGCCAGTTTGCCAAATAAGGCAGCTCATCGTATGACTCCAGCAAAGAGTGAAGAGTTGAATAGACAAGCGCAAGAGTTGTTGCAGAAGGGATTGATCAGAGAGAGTTTGAGTCCACGTGCAATACCTACAGTACTAGCACCAAAGAAGGATGGGGAACGGCGGATGTGTACAGATTCTAGAGTCATCAACAAGATCACCATTAAGTATAGATTTCCCTTGCTAGGAATGGATGACATTATGAATTGTTTGAGTGGAGCTGAGTACTTCACGAAGATAATTTGAAGAGTGGATATCACTAGATCCAGATTAGAGAAGGAAATGAATGAAATATGGCCTTTAAAACCAAGGAGGGCTTGTACAAGTGGTTAGTCATGCCTTTTGGGCTAACCAATGCATTGAGCACATTTATGCAACTTATGAATGAGGTATTGAAAGAATTTTTAGGAAAATTTGTTATTGTTTATTTGGATGATATTTTTGAGAAGCCAAGGGAGGAGAAGTTGTTGATTAATTTGAAGAAATGTAGTTTTGTGAAGAGAGAGTTGGTGTATCTGGGATTTGTTGTCTTAGCAGAGGGTCTTAAAATGGATCCAGAGAAGGTGAGAGCTATCATTGAATGGCCTACCCTGAGGAATGTTATAGAGGTAAGATCATTTCATGGTCTAGCAAGTTTTTTACAAAAAATTATTAAGAATTTCAGTAGTATTTGTGCACCTCTAATTGAAGTGATGAGAGGGGATAAAAAATGAGTTTAAGTGGACTACAGGAGTGTTGTGACCTTTTCACACATCACCCCATTCAAAATGGGGACCCCCTAATTTTTGCTCCGTTTGGGTCTTTTGGCTTTGTTTTTCTCTCTGTTTCTCTCTATTTCTCTCTTTTTGCTATCTGCCTTTCCGGGGATGTGCTCGTCTTTAAGTGTCAATTAAAGTTTTGGCCAAGTCTGAGAATTAGGGTTTTGAATTTTCCGACCAGTTTGAGGTCAAATGGAGTGAATAAATTGAAATATGAGCTTGTCGTTGCAGTCAACATGCTTCCAACAGGTCCCCAGTAGAATTTCATTGAATTTTGACAACTTACTATTTTTAGTAAGTGCCTAATTTGGGACATTTTCCTCAGCACTTTTGAAGTTCAGATCATTACACTGCATCTAGAGCACGTCAAGCTATTTGTCTGCAAGTTTTGAGCTAAAATGGACAACTTTCTATTTTTAGCAAGTTCACCTTCAAGAGCTGATTTTAGGGTTTACGTGCGAAGATTTTCAATGCATGTCTGGAGAATATTTCTGTATTTTTTGATACCTTCGCAGTGATATAGCATGCAAAACGAGATGATGACTTTCAATGATTCGGGCTTCAGAGGCTATTTTTAGGGTTTGCATGCAGGATTTCTCAACGCATGTCAGCATATTCTTTCTGGGTTTTCCGAGAGCTTCGCAACGAGGTAACATGCGAGCAGAGTTGATCACTTTTCCGGGACTTGCTATTTTTAGCCAGTGCTCGCATGTTGATCATTTTTCTCTAGGTTTTTCTGGGTTTTTTGAGATCTCTCGGGCAGTGTGACATGCAAACTCATCCGGCAGCTGATTGGTCACTTTTTCAACCACTTACTATTTTTAGCAGGATCACTCCGGCAGCTGCCCAGCACTGCAACATCACAAATGCAACGACATGCAGTAGAAACAAAGTCAAACGGAGGTCGTCTGAAGCACATGCAGGACAATTAAGGTTTCCAGCTTCGGGACCCAAAATGAGGGGTCAAACGCCAGAATCTTCGAAAACCGGTGTATCCCATCGCAATCAACATCTTTCAAGGAGTCCACTGGTAAAATTTGAAGGCGATCTGATCACTTACTATTTATAGTAAGTCACTTCTGAAACAGGGCTATAAATAGCAGGTCAGTGCGAGGCACCAGTATGAACAAGTCAAACAAGCAATGAGGACCCCATGGAGCGAATTTCAGATCAAACGGAGTTGCAGAGGTTTGAAACTCAAACACTTACTATTTTTAGTAGGACCATGCAGAGGAATTAGGGTTTCCTAAAAAGTAGGGCAAAACGCAATGGTCACACAGAAGCAGGATCCAGTCACGATCAACATCCTTCAGGCAATCCACTCACAAAGTTTGAGCTCATTTTGAACAATTACTATTTTTAGTAAGTTGCTAAAAATAGTAGGTGCATGCAAGCATCAGGCACGAGCAGCTCAGTCAAGTCACGAGGTTCAAGACGAAGCAAAAAATCCAACCTTCCGAAGCTTGAAATCAGCTTAAAATGCAAAATTTGAGAAACTTTCTAAAAATAGCAGGTTAGGGCAAGCTGAGGGCAACGTAAACAAACCACTTTAAATTAGACGAAAGCTTAGAAATTCATCCAAGTCTGATAAAATAAAAGCTCCAGCATCAAAATCGGCCCTAGAAGCTTGAAGAGCCATGAAAATTCACTAAGTCTGAGAAATTTGAATTCCAACATGCCAAATGCACCTTAGCTACTTGAGGATGGCTGAAAATTCTTCTAAGTACTTGAAATTGGAAGTAGACATGGTGAAATGCGCCCTTGAAGTTGAAGATTGATGGAAAATTTTAGTTAAGTCTTTCAAACTTGAATCACATCCCCTTGAATGTGCATAGGATGGGAGATAGAGTTGAAATTTTACTAAGTGTGGCAAATTTGAAGCTCCCTACCCCATATGCGCCCTTGCAAGCTGAAGATTGATAGAAAAATTTCTAAGTTATGGAAACTTGAAGCAGGGACCCTAGAATGCGCCCTTGGGAGGAGATGGCATGGAAATTTTTCTAAGTACTTCAAACTTGAAGCTCAACCCCTCATATGCGCCCTAGGCAAAGATAGGAGCTGGAAATTTCTCTAAGTGTGTAAAACTTGAAGTACACCCTCTAAAATGCGCCTTAACTTAAAGGAGGAGGTTGGAAATGTGACCAAGTCTGGTAAACTTGAAGCTCAGGCCTCCAAATGCGCCTTGAGAAGAAGGGGAGACTTGAAAATATTCTAAGTGTTGTGAATTTGACGCTTGATACTCCATATGCGCCTAGCTAGAGGAAAGGATACTTGAAAAGTTTCTAAGGCATTTAAATTTGAAGCTCCCTACCCCAAATGCGCCTTGAAAGGAAGAAGAGGCTTAAAAGTTTCTAAGTGTTGTAAATTGAAGGCTCTGGGTCCTAAATGCGCCCTTGATTGGAAGAAGTCTGAAAATTTTCTAAGTGTGGGAAGCTAGAAGCTTGAAGGGCTGAATGCGCCTAGCGTGACAAGGAATGAGGAAACCTTCCAGGGCACTAAAAATGAAAGTAGAGGAGGCCATATGCGCCTAGCTAGAAGAGAGGCTTCAAAAAATTTCTAAGTTATGAAGATTGGAAGTTCCAGGGTCAAAATGCGCCCAAGGTAAAGACAGGCATGTGGAAATTTTTCTAAGTGTAAAAAATTGGAAGTAGAGGGGGTCATATGCGCCTAAGAGTTGAAGAAGTTTGAAATTTTTTGTAAGTGTGGAAACTTGAAGTAGGCCATGGTAAATGCGCCCAAGCTTGAGTGGAACTTGAAAATTCTTCTAAGGAAATAAAACTAGAGGATTGAAGAGGTAAATGCACCTAGCACGACATGGAGGAGTTAGAAAAGTTTCTAAGTACTTGAGATTGAAATCTCAACACTTCAAATGCGCCCCCCTTGAAGAATGAAGTAAGGAAATGTTTCTAAGGCAAGTAAAGTGAAAGCCCAACTACCTAAATGCGCCTTAACAATATGGGTGAGTTTGGACATTTGACTAAGTCATTCAAAATGAAAGCTCAAGGCTTCAGATGCGCCCTCAAACAAGAAGCTACTTGAAATTGTTCTAAGTATAGAAAATAAAACCTCAAGGGATCTTATGCGCCTAGAATATAAAGGTGATATCAAAAGTCTTCTAAGACTTGGACAAAATGAAAACCCAAAGGGCTAAATGCGCCTATCTTAAGGAAGGTGGAATGTGGAGACTCTCACCTCCAAATACGCCCAGGGGGGAGGAAGTTTAAGAAAACGCCTAAGGCATTGAGTATGAGAACATCAAGGGCAATATGAGCCATAGGACAAGAGGTGAAATACGCTCGCAAGGAAGCAGAATACAAGATGGGTTGGAAATTTGGCTAAGGCATGAAGACTTTGAGGATGAAGTTTGTTAGAGGAAAAGTGATAAACCCCATCAAATCCAGAGATCACTCAGACCTTGGGAGTCAAAGCATGAAAATCAGGTGAGTGAAGTGAATTTATATTATGAAGTGTTTTGGTGCTCCTCTCCTTGCTTGTTTTATAGGGTGAACGTTGAGGCCAGAGCGCGATGACTTGAAGCAATGGACCAAGATGATATTACAACCTTGAAAGGAGATAAAGTTATGTGTTTTGAGCTCCTCCATGAGATCTCAGTTGCACCCAAAACATGAAAGAAGAAAAGTTGCAAGAAATGGCTAAGTGTTGGAATAACCTAATATGCACTCAATTCAGAGAGGTAGATGGAGAGAAAAAAATGCTCGAGTCCAAGATAAGAAGACCCTTTAGGATCAGGGGTGGAGAAATAATTATCCTCATGCAGTTCAAAGTTAGAGAATGTTAGTTGAGAAGAGAATCATCATCGAGCACGAGAAAGAAGTTGCCGCCTTGAAGTCAGATCGAGAACGTGCCTGCCATATCCGTTCAAGGAGTTGAAGCAGTGTTGACCAAACTCAGGCCGTTTGCAGTCGGAGAAGAATAGTGTGAATGCGTTTCCAAACAGGAATCTTCTAGAAGATGGTGGCCATTAATTGCTCATTTATTACCCCACTCTTCTCGATGGCAATTTTTAGGGTTAGGATTTATGTGGCTCGATCTGAGCCCTTCATTGTAATTGAATCTGAGCTGTCCACTGGACTTGGCCAGCTATATAAAGGGGCATTCCCCCTCATTTGTACCTCATTGGGAATTAGAATAGCAGAGAAGGAATAGAGAGAGATTGATAGAGTAGAGAGTAACATAGGTTGATAGTCTAGCTTAGATTGAAAAGGAAAGTCTTCCATTTGAATACTTTGTAAGAAGTTGTTGTGAACACTCTCTCAATAAAAAGAATTTTCATTGATGATGATCTCTTCTTTTGTTGTGAGTAGCTAGCGAGGCTTCTTCGTCCTTCCAATTCACTTAGAATCTTGAAGTAAAGTAGATTTCATTTCATGCAAGTAGTTAGTAATTGTGGAATGTGGTGCTCAATTTGAACAAAACTTCTCTTATCCATACCACTAGCGGGCTCGCTGACGGTGGGTTCGCCTTGCGTGGTCAACTGGAACATTGTGAACTTAACTTCAATTATGATTTATATGTTGGCATGCGTCGTTGTGATGGTGTCTTCATGCTAGATCGTGATTTGAATACTTTTGATTACTCCTCTAAAGATTGCACCAGTTTTGTGGAAGCTCTCCGAAGCGAGGCAAAGCAAAGCTCGGTTGAAGTCTGCGAGAATTGATCGCTATGTCCCACGCCTTAGAGTAGATTAGAACCTTCTTGTCCCTACACTCATTTAAATTCAATTCATTTCTGGTTAGTGTTAGGAAACTTGCACTTACCTGCCAAATCATTCGAACCACATGAAGCCCTTAATCTGCTGTCTGTTGTCAGCTGCCGAACAATTGCGTGAGTCCCCTTGAAATACCAGCAAAATCACATTGAGCCAACTGAGACTATCCACCGCCTAGAAGGAACCTTGGAGTTGAACGCACGAACTCTCTCGCAATCTTAGTGTGCTGAATACTTTGATCAAGAGAGAATAGGGTAGCCGTTGGCAACTTTATTCTGTGTTGGTGCAGTCACAGAAAACACATCAACAAGGAGCAGCCAAAAGTTTTGATATGTTGAAGAAGAAAGTTATAGAGCAACCTGTTTTGGCACTTCCAGATTTCAATAAGGCCTTTCAGGTAGATTGTGATGCTAGTGGCACTGCCATAGGAGCTGTTTTGAGTCAAGAAGGTAAGCCTGTTGCATATTTTAGCGAGAAGTTAAATGATGCTAAGAAGAAATATTTTGTCTATGATCAAGAGTTTTATGCTATAGTTCAGTCTTTAAAGAAATGGAGACACTATTTGTTGCCAAAAGAATTTGTTTTATATACTGATCACCAGGCTTTGCAGTATCTCAAAAGTCAAGGAAAGTTAAATCAAAGGCACTTAAAATGGGTTGAGTTTTTGCAGAGTTATACTTTTGTTTTGAAGCACAGGAGTGGAAGGTCAAACAGAGTTGCAGATGCCTTAAGTAGAAGAAAAAATTTATTGATAGAGATGAATATAGAGGTTGTTGGGTTCAATGAACTCAAAATTTTGTATCCTGAAGATCCAGACTTCGCAGAAGTTTGGAAGGCTTGTTTGGAATGTGTTACTTTGGATAGGACAAGATGGTTGGATTTCTTAATCCAAGATGGGATGTTGTTTAGAGGAAGCCAATTGTGCATTCCAAGGAGTTCTATGAGAGAGACTCTAATCAAGGAGAAGCATAGTGCAGGATTGGCTGGACATTTCGGTCGAGATAAGATCATTGCTCTTGTCAGTCAGAATTATTATTGGCCACAGTTACAACAAGATGTAAAGAAGTTTGTACAAAGTTGCAGAGTATGTTAAATGGCGAAAGGAACAAGTCAGAATACTAGACTGTATCAGCTATTACCTGTACCTGAGAGGCCACGGGAGGATATTAGCATGGATTTTGTTCTTGGCTTGGCAAGGACACATAGAGGGCATGATTCCATATTTGTGGTGGTGGATAGATTTTCAAAGATGGCACATTTCATTCCGTGTCATAAGACCAGTGATGTTCATGTTGCAGATATTTTTTCAGAGAGGTGGTGAGAATACATGGTCTACCAAAGACTATAGTTTCAGACAGAGATACCAAATTTGTTAGCTATTTTCTGGAGGACATTATGGAAGAAGTTGAAGACAGATTTGAAGTTCAATTCTGCACACCATCCACCGAATGATGGAAAAACAGAGGTGGTGAATAGGAGTTTGGGTAACCTGCTAAGATGCTTAGTATGAGATAAGCCCAAGGGATGGGATTTGATTATACCACAAGCGGAATTTGCTTACAACAATTCTATCAACAAGAGCACTGGTAAATCACCATTCCATATTGTGTATGGGAGTAGTCCAATAATTGCTTTTGAACTGAGAAAGATGGATAAGGGGGAGAAGAGTAGTGTTGAGGCTGAAGATTTTGTTGAGCACTTGAAGAATTTGCACGAAGAGGTGAAGAAACATATCAATAAGATGAACTCACAATATAAGGCTTAGGCAGGTCAGAAAATGAGGTATAAGGAGTTCCAAGTAGGAGATGAAGTCATGGTTCATTTGCGAAAGAAAAGGTTTCTAGTTGGTGCATACAACAAGCTAAAGATGAAGAGGTTTGGACCATGCAAGATCCTGAACAAGCATGATTACGGAAATGCATATGAAGTAGAGTTGCCTGATGAAATTCATATTTCACCTGTGTTTAACATTTCAAATTTAACAGAATATCATGAAGGGGGAATTAATGAACAAATAATAGAAGCACGGTGGAATATTCCAACACCTACTTCAGAAAAGGAGGAGATAGAAGAAATTTTGGATAGTCGTAAGGGTAGCATAAGAAATAGGCAGTACACAGAGTACTTGGTGAAATGGAGAAGCCTATTGAAGATTCATCGTGGTTGTCTAAGGCTGAGGTTAACCGTCTTGGTTTTCCTGAAGTGACAAGGTCACTTTTCAAATTACCCTGGGTGTCTGATGCAAGAGCATCCAACAGTGTAGGGCAATCTTGCATTACCCAAAAAAAAATTCTTTATTTTCTTTTGTTGTTTTGAGTCTCATGATGGCACTTAGGGGTGTAAGACAGTCAGAAGTCAAAAATAGTGAAAAATGGTCACTTACTATTTTTAGTAAGTCGGTTTACCCCAAGGAGCAAAACTGAAAAACATTTCTAATCATGAAAGAATCGTCTCAATACCCTACACGGTTTGGGAGAAAATAAAGTTTCCGTCCCGAAGAATATTCTCCAATGCAGCTTCAAATTCAAATAGAAAACTTTGGAGGCCCCGAAACAGCTCAAAAAGTTTACAAACCGACCAATGGTCAATTCGCACATTGTAGATCTTTTCGAGAGCTTTCTAACGATATGCAATAATAGCAAATCAGACACCCAGATCAAAAGTTATGGCCCCATGAAGTTGCCCCTCTAAAGAGTGAATTTCATTAAAATATATTCCTAGGCCAGAAATCAAACGGCAAGACTTTTGGCGCCAAAACAAAAGGGAAAATTGAACTTTCTAGAACATTCTAGGGTGGTTATTGGGTGAAGTAGAAAGGGATAAGTGGGGGTTGTAGAAGGTGGCTCCATTAGTGCAAATTGTGGCTCCGAATAATATATCTTGTTTTCAAAGTTGATTTTGTTGAAATGAATCAAGCCCATGAGGCAGTAGCATGTAAGTTTTGAATCTATAATTTCATTTTCTAGAAAATAATTGAATGTAAGTTATTTTTCTGTCTCGCATCTTCTGTGTTGGTATCTATTGTGGTGATTTGTGTGGGTTTCGGGCAGTGTGGCCCTCATCACTTCTACAAGATAAAATTAAGATATGACCATTCACCTTACCTGAGGAAATGGTGTCATATAAATAGCTTGTCCATGTTGACCAAACATCATCTGTTGTGGATACTGTCATATGAAAGACAAAGTAGAGCCTTGTAAGTAAATAATACTAGGATCTATATTTCAAAGAGCAAAATTTAGGTTCCTAGGAAGAAACCCAGCACCAAATTTCTATAGGATTTGATAAACAAAGTACCAAAAGCAACCCTAGAAAATCTTAATGGGTAAAACAGAATTAACGCATTTGAATACAAAAGGTTATACCAATTGGCCATTTTGGTGGATATAAGCTGATGCAGAGTGCATTGGAAGTGCCTGTGAATTATACACAATGGGCTGGTGTACATTGATGGATTGTCCAACCTGCATTCAGCAAATTGAATAGATTAGTTTGTGAGACGCACATAATTATCAAAGCATTACCATTTTTAATCATTCAATTTATGTAGTCATGAAAAGTAAATGCAGTGCATTTAGATAAATAATAACTATTTGTTGGTGTTCTAGTTTTTTAACAAGAAAATCTCCTCTGTCTTACATTCAGGGATGGCATCATAAGACATAATTAATCCAAAAAGGATCAGACTTTTGCATTACCCCTTGTTCCAAAGAACTGCATGCATATAAACAATGCACTGAACTAAAGTATTATTAGTATTAATATTTGTATTTTGTACTGTGAGTGTGATTTTTATTGTTCTTATTGTTATTACTGCTGTTACTGTTGCTGCTGCTGTTTTTGTTCCTCTCGCTGTTGCTATTGTTGTTGTTACTGCTGTGACCTTTGTTGTTGTTGCTGTTGTACACTTTGCTTTCTTTCTACTAACTATTTAGGTACAAGGCATGAAGCTACCGCAGCTGTACCCTCTTCAAGAACAGACTGTTGTTGCTGTTGCTGTTCACTTTGCTTTCCTTCTGCTACTTATTTAGGTAGAAGGCATGAAGCTATCATAGCTAATCTTTCTCAGGATCACCTTCCTTTCTTCTTAAAAAGAAGAATTAAATTTTAGGTTGTAAAGATAATTGGACTTTTTCTCTAGTGTCACTTGTATGGGGAAAAGAAATTTCCAAAAAAGGAAATCAGAGAGTTAATCCTATATCCTTGTGAGGTCCAAGGTGTACCACAAAAACAAGAAAAATCACTCAGCCAAATATTAGCATACTTTAATGTATCTTCCTATAAGCCAATGCACTCTAGAATGGTGTACGACAGTAAAAACTCTAAACCTTTGCATCATAAATACAAGATATATACCAAAAATAGTATTACTATTTATCAACTATAAATCTGAAAGTACTCCATCTTAGACATGACAACATAATGTTGACAGATATGGAGGTATGGCTACTGTGGTTGTTGAGCGGCTGTCATAAAGCTGTATAAATGTGATTTCATAAAACTAAGACAAATAATAGTTGCTTCAGTTGCCTCTGTTATGTTGCTAAAGCTAGGTCACTTCACTACTTTTAAGAATTCATCTTGGAAGAAGAAACTGTGGACAAAAGCCATTATTACCAACCTTACAATAACTATTACCTCAAAATGTCAACTTTTGGAAAATTTTCTACTTTTCTACTTTTGTTGGTAAAATAAAAAATTTAATCAACATAAACACTTCAACAGATACAAAAATTTATTACATTTATGGCTCAGTTTCAGGTTCAGCAGTTCATCAATTCTTTGTACCTAGGTTTGCTATGTGATATGAGTTAAGTGTGCAATTTGATGTAGAAAATCAAATACAAATCATCATATCACTCTTCATCAAGAGCATCAACATCATCAATTGGATCACTAGAAGCTAGAACCACAAGCAGAAGCATTGCCACTCTAAATAGCTGCACTATACATGTCTCGTGAAACAGCCTCATGCCCTTCATCATTGATCAAATGTAAGCAATCTTATGCAATAGAAGTATCCAAGTTGGGATGTTTTGGCACTACATCCCAAAGCCTTGTCATCTCCTCCCTGTACTTGACTTGCTTGTGTGAGAAGAGCACAAGCTGGAGTGCACATACCTCAACTCCTCTACCTTTTTTGCTGCCAACCAGTTGTGCCCAACTGAGTGCATAAAAGAATATGTACTTCAATCCTACTCAATAAATAACAAAATTAAAATGATAATTTCCAAAGAAGAGAGTTAAAAATTATTAACGCATACTTGGGATAGAAATTTGATTGAATGAGGTTACAAGTAAATAGACCCTTGGCCATGGAGGCACCACCAAGTACTAGCATCCTTCTTCTACTTGTCTTGAAGAGCGCTAAAGTTGTGATCTGTTGAAGCTGTAAACTTCCCAAACTCTTACACAACTATGTTCTCTACACTTGGATCAAGAAAGAGTCTTGTGAATGTCATCTTGTACACATCACTAATTTCAACATCTCTTTACGGTGGCACATCTTGGGAAAAGAAAGTATCTATATTTAAAGCACTTAGGAGTCACAGCAAAGGCTAGGAGATGCAACGATCTGGTCATTTTGTTCCACAATTCAATTATAATTCTTTGCACCTACTTGAAAAATGTTTAATGAGGGTCTTGCTCCTTAGTAGCTATTATGCGCATTATTTTTACTATCATGGAGTGAATGTCATCATAACCCAAACATGTCTGATCTACATTTGCGAATCTGGTCATACTCATGATGGGCTTAGTGAAAGTCAACATATAGTCTACACAAACTCACCAATTCATCATATAGGTCCAATGATTTTAGTTTTACCTTTTGGGCCATCTTTCTATTATTGTGGAGCTCAATGTTTCTTGCACCTTCAGAATTTGTAACAAGATGATTTTGTGTGTGGCAACTTGACTCTTAGAAACTTGTAATGTCCCTTGCTCAATCTGCACTGAATTTTTTCAATTTGAGTTGTTCGACATTTTGTCAAACACTTGGCATATGAACTTATTTCTGATTATGTAGGTTTCTATTTGTCTTCTCATTAATGCCTTGATTGAACAATGACAAAAGATAGTAACATGCAATACTTGACCTATCACTATATACAAATCTGAAGCACGATATGGGACTGAACTTTTAATGAATATTCAGGAATACAATTTCAGACCAAATGCAATGGGTCACAGAGCTTAGTACAGTGCTAGGAATAACAGCTTCAACACTCAGAAGTAGTTATCAGACTTATAGGACTCCAATATCAGATTTAATATGAGATTATGAACACGGATTGTATACTTGCATTCCATCGAACAATTGACATGCAGCTACTTAATCAGCAGCACTTCACCCTATACTTTGAACACATTATTATGTCTGATTATGAATTGCAGATCAGATTTATGATACTCAGAAAAGTACAATCAGTTCTGTGAAAGGACCTGAGCACTAATGTGGACTGATTTTGCATCCCAGAACACTCAGAATTACCCTTCAGACTTATAGAAATAACAAGAAAGACTCAGAGATCATAACCAAGTAGAGAACAGCAAATTAATAATAAAGTCTGAACATGCAAAGACCTTTATCTACTATAACACTAGGAATTGATTGCATTACATTTTTCTGAGTACTCTAACTGAAGATAGTGAAAAGCCACTCAGATCAAGAGGAAGACATGATGACAACCTGGAAATGGTACGCAAAGGTGTGAACAGCAGAGAAAGTCTGATATGCAACCACAGAACAGAGCCATGGCATATATATTTCCAGATCATAGCCCCTCACTTAGCTCAAAGGGCTCCCCAAATACTCCCGATCATTTCTCCAGGTGTAATGTTATTAGAAACTCACGCCCAGACCCTATCTTCTTAGGATGATCGACGAAGAAGATAACAGCCGTCTTGTGGGTGAATCTAGTTCTGAACTCTACACATTCTAGCGCCCTTCCTCCATGCAAAGGAACCATAGAAAAGCTTAAACTAGACTGGAAATAACAGATGTGCACGGTTTTGATATAAGACCCCAGTCGACACCAGATAGCACCACGTATATTGGTAAAAGCAGCCTAAGTTTCACGAAACCCCAACCCTCCAAGTGACTGAAATAAACATCAGATGGATTCAAGTAGTTTTTCCAATTCGGGCTCATAAATGAGAATCTTCAATAATTTCCAATGATGGCTCTAAATAGACTCAGCAGAAAGAGACTAGCAAACTCTCAAATCAAAACTCTTTGTGTCAGTGATGTTCCAGTTGTCTTCTACTTAAGAGAATGAAATTAACTTCCAGAATTGACTTCTCAAACAACCAAAATCTCGATAAAATTTGTCTTCAAATTTGGTGAAACAAGAACTGACATTAAATTTGGAAGAAGCGAAACCTGAATAGATTATAGCAAATCTTCAATACTAAAGGTGAATGGTTTCACTACTGCAAAGCTAGGTGCCCCTGGTCTCCAAACTCCCTGGAAACCAGGAGAAGCAGAGGAAGCTCTCCTAATGAATGAAAATAGCTCAAACACAGGAGACCGATGAGGCTCCTTTTGTACCTTCACCCCAAAATCTGTCCCTCTGAGAGGATCCAAAGTAATGTTGCAGAAGCTAGAAGAATATTTTAATATTTCCAAAAGTGACATTATAATATTTTATTTTCACTTAAGTCACTTTTAAAATATCAATTAAGTGACTTTATAATTTATCCTTTTATTTTAGTCACTTAATTTAAATTAATTAAAAATAAAGTTAACTTTATGATTTAATTTATTTAGATAACTTTATAAATAATTAATTTAACATTATTCCCACTTTATTTTAATTAAAATAATCAATTAAGTCATCTATTTGAAATATTATTAATTTTTGAACAACTTAATCAATTAAATTAATTAAGTCACTTTACCACAAGTTTTGAAGACATTATAGTCCTCCCTTCCCGAAGATTGCTTGCCCTCAAGCAATCCGCAACTACAAACCAACCCCACTGCCATAGCACTTGAAGCCAGCGCAGAAAACCAACTGCACCTGTCCACTAACCACCCAAATCCCAAATGGTCCTGCAGACTATTCTAACCCTTAATCTTTGTGTATGGTTAGGCCCGAGGGCCATCAAACTCTTTCCCAGCAAGTGGAGGCCAACCATCCAACAATAAATTCCCGGATCCCAATCTTTGCATGTATCATCATCTGCCTGTGGCTCAAGAATCTCTGTGGTGATGAGCATATATCCTCAACAAATTGTCCATATTGCATTCCACGGTCCCATGGACAAGCTAGAAGTCCTTCGTCTCAGCTTTTAGTTAACTTCCGCTGTGCCACTCTGATAACCTCTGGAATCCAATTGAACCAAATCTCAAACTCCTGATTCTAGAAGCAACCCACTTTGGAGAACCAAGTAAGAGACTTGCAAAACTTGGACTCATCATCTGCAGTTAGAAATATATCGTACCAGAGTGAACCAGAACACCTCTTATTCAACCCACCACTCTGTGCCATCAAGGACATAGTCGAATCTTGTGTATGTGGGCTGCAAGAAAACTGATGGGCACACCCCATTATGCAATCGAGGTGAAACTCCCCTACCTGCGCCAATGGAATACCAGAGTAGTCATGTGTATTCCACCCCACACTGCCATCATTAGACAATGACTCAACTCAAAACAAGATGGATCTATTACGCCCCAATTGTATAGCTACTATTTACATAGGGTAAATTGATTGTAATGAGAATCTAGAAGATGAATAAAACATGTTGTTCCTTGTTATCAATATGAGTGTTCTTCCATTTAATGATTATCTCATTTAATGTTACTTCTATTGATGTTATCCTTGATGAATGTTGTATGCAAAGTTATTGAGTAATGATTATTCTGACTCTTGAGATGTATATATATACTGCTTATGTTGTGAACATATGACTTCCGAAAGCACGTGTCATTGGATGCAGGTATGTGAACCATTCCTCCAAGCGGAGGGGAAGTATCACTTGGGAGAGGAGCTTGGTCGGTTAACCGGTAAAGTGAACTATCTGAGCATACACACACTTCACCTTAGATTGAGTAAGCTGAGTCAGTTTGTGTGAGTTATAGGTAAGTCATCCGTAAGCTTGTATGTTTGCATTAGGAGTTTTGTCTACTTTTGTATGCATGTATAAGTGATGTTTATCTACGTATCTGTTTATGTTGTTACGATCATTATGATGGTAACGTTATTGAATGTAAGTGGATAGGAAGTGGGCATATATACATGTATATAGTATATGCACGTATCCATATGTATATACATATCAATACAAACGTATGTTGTCAAACAGATATGCTCATACGAATGCATCGATATGGTATACCTACATACACATGAACATAGAGGAATATATATGAACATATATACATGTATATATACACACAACCTATGTTATGTGGATATTAATAATATTATATTATTATTGTCTGACGACTTTGTTGTACCCCAAATTAAAATTTTTGCTACACTTAGATATTTTGAAGAAATAAGTAAAAGTCTTGTTAAATCTGTCAAAAAGGTCAAAATTTGGGTTTGCATGTCTTGCATGAGGGGTAAAAATGTGAAATTTCCAAAATCTGACAATCTGGGTCTGCTCAAAGCGACCAAATCTACAAAACCCAGATCTCAATTTTTCATCCCTCACTTTTAGGAAAACTGCTATTTAAGTACTTCCAGCGTGCTTTCCTAGGTTTTGCAATTGTTTCTGCAGAATCCAGCAAAACTCCTCCACAAAAACTTGAAATTTTACATCGCCAAAGTCCGAAGGCTGATTTGGTTGAAACCGAAATACTTCCCATATCGGTAGGGGTGAATCTCAAAAAGTCGGTTTTACTTTCATTGTGATTATTCCTACTTTTGGTATGCTCCGAGAACTTTTAGAGTCATCAATGGAGGTCAATGTTGCCAAAAGCATCGGTGGCACTGCCTCAAATGCGGAAACTAAAAGTTGAGTTGGTGAGCATGCATGAAGAATGAGGAAAGAAGGCGAAATCTGCTTGACATGGGCACCCCAGGAGAGAATAGGCGCCCATCTTTTTAGGGCATCAAATGATAAAATTAGGGTTTGAGCTCCTAGTCAAAGTTGTTCAAAATCCTCCCAGCTCCGCAGCAAGCACGACGGTACAGTCAATAGATCATCTAGTCGTCCGAGATTCGAGATCAAATAGAGTTTTTAAACAGAATACAAAATGAAAATCATGAAAAAGTTTGAAAAGTTTATAAGTCTGGAGCAAATGGGCGCCCCTAAAGGAGATAGGTGCCCAAGTTTTTGAGAGTGCAAACAGATGAATTTTCCAGTGTAACCTTCAAAGTGATTTCTTCGGAATCAATCAGGCTTTCCAGCGAGATCTCCAGCACGTCAAACGAGGTAGGCAATCCCCAGATGCAGCAGGCAGAATAGAGGGTCTGTCAAATTTCAAGGCAGAGAAGAAAACTCCAAAAATGGTTTAACTCTGGTGAGTTTGGGCGCCCCAGCTCACCAGGGGTGCCCAAGCTTTTGGGGCCTTAAATTCGACTTTTTTATAGAATGATCACCAGGAGACCCCTCTCGGAATCTTCTCATCTTCGTAATGAGCCCATCCATCAGTCAATCAAACGCCCAGATCATCAGATCCAACGAGATCATCTGAAGGAGAGGTGATGAAGAAACAAGAAAATATTCTACATCTAGTAAACATGGTCGCCCCTGGAGGAAATAGGCTCCCATGAATTTGAAGGTCAAAATGAAGTTTTTAGCCAGAGATGCCTCCAGGGTGATCTTCTCAGAATCAGTCAGGCTACGCAACGAATCATCCAACTCGCCCATCGGATCAATCTGGAAGCCAGAGATCGAGGTCAAAGTAGGGGGTCAAAATTGTGAGAAATTAAAAAACTCCAAAAAATGGCTAAGTCTAGAGGAAGTTGGCGCCTCTAGCCAAGAAGGGCACCCAAGTTTGCTTGCCTTAGCCAAATTTTCAAGATTTTCAAAGTTGCATGAGGAGAGATGAATGTCCAAATTCATTGAATAAGTTGATTTTAGGGTTTAGAGGATTAAAGCAAAATAAAGCAAACCTATTT
>VDFB02306430.1:22282-42449 GCA_007258455.2 Sequoia sempervirens | reverse complement strand
ACGTATCGGGCATCAATTACTTGATTCATCAAGTATACATCACTTCTCTTAGTATATATATATATATACATTAATCAGCTTATGAATAAAATCTACACAGCTCACTGAAGTAGGACATTTTCACCAGTTACTTTCATTGAAGTGTCATCTTCCTATATATTTGAATTGAGAACAAAGTCATATTATTGAGGAACATCACAATAAGTGATTGCAAAACTAGTACAAAGAGGCTCACTGCCAGAATAGGATACACTGTCCAAAAAGGCTCACAGCCCAAGCTCACTGTCGGAATAGAAAGAAGAAAGAAGATAGAATGTTACACAGTGAACATGATCTCAATGAAACAGAAAATCCACCACAACAGCTTCAACAACACTTGCAATCTTCAGGAGATCAAGATACCTCAGCTCACTGCATTCAACAATCTTGCATTATAGCTCGCACTACATTTCACACTTCTGCACTTAATTTCGCATCACAACATTCAACTCTATTCCACACTATCCCACTCTCCATCTGGCATCAATTCACCTTGCATTTATACCATCTGCAACTTGAAAAACATCTTCAAGTCGGCTACACTCACCTTACTCTTTACAAATTCAAAATAGGTCGGCACTGAGCATTCGCACAGTGGATAGGAACGAAAGTGTACCAATACAAAACTTAACTGGGACCCTAATTAACTCTCACATGCCATGCTACACTTTCATTAATGCTTGAACATCTTCGAATGTAGTGTAAACACCAGGTCGGTCGTTACCCGTGCAAACACCATTAAACTTTGAATTACATGCTTCCTCAAATCCAAGGACGACTTGCGAACCACGTACCACGCTTCACCGTGATCTAGAATATTCCTCTATCCTCCTGAAATTCATCAAACTCCTCAACAACTGACACCTTCAGAATTTACACAGCTTGTACACTCAGATTACATTGTCAAACAGTACAACTCTAAAATCCAACTTCCGGAGCACCAAATCACAAATCCTCTTGACAAAAGCAAGAGATCAACGCCATCAACATACCTTCAAAATCGCAAGACCTGAAGAGAAACTATGAAGAAACGCGAATCAAAAACATTTCTCCAAACACCTCTGTAAGCAACACTGCAAAACCGATTCACATACTGGTGAACATAACTTCCTCTGACCATCAATCCAGAAGCCGAAATTCTGTATATAGAAACTCTGAACACCTCTATCCAACATATCCAAACCACACAAGAAAACTTTGAACCCAAAAGAAATGCAAAGCAAAACCAAAACACATCTACAAACCAGAATACCTCTGCAATTCCCTGTTTCCTTATTTTATCAATTTTTTCAATATCCTCGACATCTTTATCACTACCTCAATCATGAGCAGAACCTTATCAAAGTGACACCAGAGGTTAACACCAGTAACTTAACTAATGACAACATAATGCAACTAATCAAAGCAACAATCTCTCCCAATCACTGCACAACTGTCACCAATGACAACACAAGCTTGTTGACATCAATGACAACACCTTTATACTTGCAACAAGATGAATACATTTTTTTCCACTTCACTTGTGTCTTGTCCAAACATAGGCAATTTTGTGGCAGTATTCATGTTTGGTTCTTCTGACTCATTATCTATATATCCTATGTTAAAATTGTATCCACTCAGTATGTCTATATTGTTTGCCTCTCCTTGTTCTCCTACATTTTGTTCTTCTACGTTGTGTTGCACTTCTTCCACAAAAATCCTTCTTGGTTTTAACGACATTAAGGGTGACTCATGGTCCGGGGGTTGTGTCTATTCAAAGTGTCCTTTCATTCTTGGAGATATTCTTTTGTTAGTGAGCGTCATTTGGTTATTTGATAGTGGCATTTTGTTAGGAGTTGTTAAGCTCATATGATTCTCCTTATTTCCTTCTGCATCTACTCCTCTTATCTTCAAAACGCTTCTGGTGACTAACTCATCTAAGTAGTCGGCATCAAATCTTATATTCTAAAGATTTTGTATAGGAGTTTCCATTGGTAACCAATCTTCATTTATCCTTAATTGGATATTCCTTCAATCTAGATGAGTAGTTGGTGTTTTGTTTAGGGGAGGTGTCATAATTCTTACTACTGCTTGTTCCATTTCTCTTCTGGTGTTTACATATTCTTCAATTTCTCCTTCTAAATTCTGAATAATCTAGTCTATGCTAGGACCTAGGTACGGAGCTCTTTCTTTACATTCTCCGACAACACCCACAATGGCGCGCTCTACTACTTCTCCTACAGCACCCACCCCAACAACACCCTCAATGGCACGCTCAACCTCTTTGTTTCTATTTTCTTCCACAAACTCTAAGTCCTGCTCTTTTTTCCTCCTCTATGCTTCTCCCATTTTTTTGAGGTATCTTTCTTGTCATTCCTAAATCTATTTTAACCTCCTTTCTTCCACATTTATTCCCATTCCCAACTTAATCCTTTCAATTATCTCCCTTTCCCTTTTGTTATCTCAAGTTCCCATGGGTCTTTTTGGTTCGAACTTCCATTAATCCTTATATCTATCATGGGTGGTTTAATTTTTGAACAGTTACATCTTTTCAGGGGTCTTTTCATATCACTCCCCCCTTTCCATTTTATATATCTTAAGTTCCTACCCCCCCTCTCATAGATGTAGTACCTAAGAGAAGTGTTTGCAGAAAAAAAAAAAAAAAAATTCTTGGGCTATATTTGTCCTTTTCTTTTTACTTTGAATTTCTTCACTGTGCTCTATAGGATCCCGAGAACGGAACCAATGTTAGCAAGGGGAATATGGGGAATTACAGTCTGAAGACCTATACCCTACTATCCCTTTTGTAGTCAGTTTATAACCCAAAAGGAATTGTGGCAGAATTTGAGTAAGTGCGGTAAAGGACTCTATCTAACAGTAACTCAGATATTACTAACCATAACAATAATCATTCATAACACATATATCCATTGAATTCTTATAACTCTCTATATATATATATTCAGATAGTCATTACATAAGCAAGTCTTAGTCTCTGCTTTATAGTACAATCTTTTTCTATCTTATCTATGGTTATCTCCTATTCTGTCATCTATTACATACATATATCAATGCCTATTCTCTTATAGAGACGTGACCCTTATAGGGTACCCCTTAACCTATCTCCCTTGTCGAGTAGATGCTTCACACTTTCTTTGCAGTGGATTGCAGTAGGTTTTGCTATGTGCCCTGTACTCTGCCAGCAGCCACCTTTCAAGTAGGGGAAATTTGTTGTTCCACCTTGTACGTTTCATCACTTATAGATACATAGGTGCGTCAAACCACACAACAACAGGGGAGCAATCTAGGATTGCTTGCATTTTTTGTTGATCAACCTGTAAACCTTGGGTACTAACTAATGATATGCCCCAAGTACAAAATCTTTGTCATCTCTCACACTTGGATGCCTTGGCAAGAAAAGATTGTTGTTCAAGAATGCCAAGCACCTCATCTAGATGCCTCAATTAATCTTCTTAGATCCTATTGTAAATAAGAATGTCATCAAAGAATGCTAGCAAAATAAATTTCATTTATTTGATGAATACTTGATTCTTACAAGACAAGAAAGTAGCAGGTGCATTTATCAAACCAAAAGGCATCACCAAAAACTCATGGTGCTCATAATAACATCTGAAAGTTGTTTTGTGTAGATCCTCTTCTCTTACCCTAATCTAATGGTACCTTGATATAAGATCAATCTTGGAGAAATAAACTACCCCATAAAGCTCATCTATCAACTCATCACTCCTAGGAATGGGGTGTTGATTCTTAATTGTCTTGTTGAAAGCCCTATAACCAATGCACATCCTCATTGTGGCATCCTCCTTAATCAGACCTACAAAAAAAGCAAAGGTGCTAGAACTCTATTAGATGTGTTCCATATCCAAGAGCTCCTTGATTTCCTTTTCTATCTCCTCGTGTGCCTTATGGGATGGTAATAAGGAGTAGTAATGACAAGTTTGTATCTTGTCTCAAGTTCCACTATGTGCTCAATCCTCTATCAAATGGCAATCCTAGAAGTATGTTTCTAAACATCATTATGCTTATCCAAAATATAGACTAAATATCAACATGATAGGATTTCTCATCTATGGTCGTCACCAAATAGTATGTTGTTCAAGCCACTTCTCCCTTCTAAAAATATCCCTCCATCCTCTTTGCTAAGACAACTCGTGGGGCTCTATTTGTAATGCCTCAAAGTGCCACTTCCCCTTTGATTTGAATTTTGGCTCCATGGTTTGATAATCCAAAAAAAATTCCCCAAGGGAATGCAACCATTGCACACCTAAAACCGTGTAAGTCTCTCCTAGGCCCAAAACATAAAAAATCATAACGCACCTTGTGTCTCCCCAATGTGATGTCGAGTTGTTGTATCCTCTTAGTGCAAGGAATGTTGAAGCTCTCTACTATTATGATATTGAATCCTTCAAAGCCCTCAGTTTCCAAACCCCTTCTAACTACTAATCCCTCATCTATAAAGTCGTGGGTTGTCCCACTGTCAATCAACACTGTAATTATGAAAGGGTGATACCTACAAGCACCAAAAGAGTGTGGCAAGGGTGCCTCATAAAGCCTCTTTATTTTCTTTCCTTTCAGGCTTTGGTTCTTCCTCTTCAATTTTTGGCTTAACATCCTCTAATTTTGATTCTTCATATAATATCACTTATATGTAATGTACCTATCCTTGACCAAGACCATTTATGATCAGCATCCCCTAGTTTCTTGCAACAAAAGCACAATTTCTTCCTCCTAATCTCGTTCTTGGATTCTTCTTCTTTACTTGTTCTTTGTCGCATATCATTTTAATGAAAAACTTTCTTCTAAAATTATTTATTTTTCTGCCGCAAAGGTGGTGTCTTCGAGTAAAATTTATTCTTAGATACAAAGTTTTCCAAGGTTAGAGTTCTCTCAATGGCTTTCGGGAAAGATGGAGGATCAAAAGCTTTTTCCCAACTTTTAAGAGGTTCGGTGAAACCCTACACATTCTTGGATTCTTCTTCTTTACTTGTTCTTTGTGGCATATCATTTTAATGAAAAACTTTCTTCTGAAATTATTTATTTTTCTGCCCCAAAGGTGGTGTCTTCAAGTAAAATTTATTCTTAGGTACAAAGTTTTCCAAGGTTAGAGTTCTCTCGATGGCTTTCGGGAAAGATGGTGGATCAAAAGCTTTCACCCAACCTTTAAGAGGTTCAATGAAACCCTACATAAAAAAAATTTTAAAAAAATTAAAAAAAAAAGAGAGCCTCCTTGCAAAGACAATCAAAACCATCATTTCTAAACCTCTAGAATTTGTTCTTGGTTACAATTGTTTCCAAGGTTAGAGCTCTTTCATGGCTTCATACTAGGATGGTGGATCAAATGCTTTCACCTAACCTTTGAGAGGTTTGGTCAAACTCTCTATAAAAAGAATAGTAAGCCTACTTTTGGAGATATTTGGAACCATCACTAATAAATCTAGAAATTTGCTACAACTATCCACAATGTTACATTGCCTCAAGTGGGACAACTAGCTGAAATGGATCTATGAATCGTTTTTGTCAAATCTCTCAATTAATCTCTTATTGAAATCATAATATGCATTAGTCAAGTTGTGCCCTAGGGTAACCAATCCATAGTACCATCGCTTTGTGCTATGTCTTTTAGATGAAAGGTAGAAAATTTAAGAGCTTCTTCCTTATACATAGTGCTTAGTGAAAAATATACATATAACTTCTAAATCCAAGCACAAGTTGTACATTTATTTGAACCATAGTTTACATACTCTCTGATTACTCTCCAAGTAGCCAAGTAATCTCCAAAAAATTTGCATGCCGAGTAATTTCTGCTTTTACTTGCGAGTAGTATTGTTGATGTGATTTTTGTGACCGCACCAATCAGCAGAACAAAGCATCCGAAGGCTACTCCATTCTCTCTTGATCAAAGAATTCCATACGCTAAGATTGCCAGAAAGTTCGTATCTTCAACTCCAAGGTTCCGAAAATGCTATGGAATACCCTCAGTCGGTTTGTTGTGATTTGCTGTTTACACGAGGGGACTTACACAATTGTTCAGAATATTTGCAGCTGACAGCAGGTTTATGATTGGAAGGGACTTTTTTTTTGTGCATTGCAAATGATTTAGCAATGAGGTACGTGGTCCTATACTAACCAGAAATGTGCGGAAATTAAATGGATGCAGGGTTTAGAAGATTTATATCTTAATCTAAGTGCAAGAGGCGTTGAGCTTGACTTCAATGAACTTCAACCAAACTTTGCCTTGCCTCATGTTGGACAGCTTCAGCAAAATCGGTGCAATCTTCAAAGGAGTAGCGGAAGGTATTCAGATTACAATTCAGCATGCATATACCATCAGGACGATGCATACAAACACGTGAATCACAATCGAAGTTAAGTTTGAAATGATTTCCAGTTGACCACACAAGGCAAACTTGCCGTCAGCAAGTTGCTAATGGTATGGATTAAACGAAGCTACCTTAATCAAACACCACAAATCCACAGCTAACTACTTGCATGAAAATGAAAAAGCACTTTAGTTTTAATCCTACTTGAAGTTGAAGGGCGAAGAAATCTCGCTAACTGCTCATAACAAAAGACAAATTCACCGTCAATGAAACTCTTTTTATTATGATAGTCTTTCGCAACAATTCCTTACAAAGTTCTCATGGGAAAACTTTCCCTCTCCTTCAAACTATGCTATGCAATGAAACTATGCTAACTCTAAATTGTCTCTCTATGCTCTATCAAAATGTCTATTCTCTAGTCTAATAATGTACAAATGAGGGGAATCCCCTTTTATATAGCTGGCCAATCTCAATAGACGGTCCAGATTAAATTACAATGGACGGCTCAAATTGAGCCACATCAGCCCTAGACTAGATTATGCCCTAAAAACTGCCAGAAGGTGGAGTGGTGCAATTAATGAGCACAAAAATGGCAGATTCCTCCTTTGACCACTATGGGCAATTAATGCCCACTATCCTTCCAGAAGATTCTCGTCCAGGACCCTGTTCCCATTGTTCTTCTCTCTGACCGCGAAAGCAACGAACCGGGCCAGCACTGCATCAATCTCTTGTTCGGAAATAGCCGGAGTAAGATTGAGCTGGTACTCAAAGATAGCGATTGTTTGTTCCTGCCGGATGCAAGATTTTCTCCAAGCCTTGATGGATTCCTGCGTGCTCTGAATAATAGCTGAGAACGTGGAGATATTCTCAAAGTCCACCTAAGCAAATACCCTCATCTCGGAGAAGAATGGTTGCAATATTCCCTTCAATCCATCCACTGTCACCTCCTCAGGAGTTAGTCGTTTCGTGAATAATGCCTACAGCGTGTTGAAGACACCTTCCTGAATATTTCCCATGGCCTTCCCGATCTGTGATGAGCCCTGCTGGCTCTCAACTCAAAACCCAATTTTTCTTAAGTCTTTAGGTGTTATTTAGTTTTTTAGAGAATTTTTGATAGACAGAAGAGATGGGTCGCACATCATAAATGCTCATAAAATGTAAATTAATACTATTTGCTTCAGAATGTAAGTGTAAATTGCATTATTTTACTGTGACAAATAGATTGCAAATGATACACATACCAGGATATCTCCAGATTATTTAATTAAAGAAATTGCTAGTTTGACAGCCGGAAATGGTGAAATCAAGCAAAATAGCACGCCTAGCCTCCAGAAGTAACTTCTCCCACTCAGAAATTAGATACATTGAGTTACTAATAGCAGCCGCCCATGATGAAGCTCAAAGAAGTGCCAAAAAGGAAGCGCCCTAGCTTCTGGCTTCATACGCCCTCCTCCAGGAAGCACAAAATTCAATGTAAATGTACGGCCAAGAGAAAGTGATGTAATGATTCTGCTGGAACCACAAATCTGATGAAGGTAGCGCCTCTGAATGAAGAAACCCTCTTCTGTACTGCCAATACTAAATACTGAATAATAAGTCTCTGTTTAAAGCCTGTAGAACCTCTGTGTGAAGCTCCCAACTGTACTGATTCAGCTGATCTTTCACAGCCTCAAAAGCACTCAACACTGAAGAGTTATCGTTCCTCAATGGACAAATTGTTCAAACCCTGGTCACAGGAGAATGCACAGGAAAAAATAGCACAAGGCAAAGTGAAATTGTCAAAGATGAGTTTCTATTGCCAAAGATTGCTTTATACCTAAATGGCACGCATTTCCAAGAAGATACGCCATTTAGCAATCATTTAAATCTTTTAATATTTTATTAAGTCCTTTTCAATAGTCAAGACTTAATACTTGAGCGCACTTTAATATTTTAAGTCATTAAAATATTAAATCACCTTTTAGAATAATTTAAGTGATATAAAATATATTAAAGTCGATGTGACTTTAATAAAAGGCATTAAGTTAAATAATTAACTTAATCACTTAAAATTCCATAACTCGCTCAAAACTCAGAATATCTTTGTGCCGTCAGAAGCTGTGGACTCCTGAAATGCCAACGCCTACTGTGAACCAATCACTGGGCTCTGAAAACCAAAACGGTCAAACTCTCCAGAAAATACCACTGACCCTCTAACCAATCTGGCTAGCCCACAAGGGTCCAATAAAGGGCTAACACACTGTTCCCAAGAACTGTCTAGCGAGGGGACATCACAAAATCTTGGCCGACTCTGTTCTTGCCGTTTCAAAGAAACCTCGGCCAATGAATGCAGCAGAATACCAACCTGGAAAATCATATCGATCTCCTGCCTGAATCACCCCTTCTTCAACCAAAGTCTACATTGGTATGCGCATCAGAGCAGCCAGGCGTGGAATAGTCTTATCCTGAAATATGTGAGTATCATCCCATGCCTGCTCAATGTTCTCCATACGGGAGAGGATGCTGGAAACATGCTGGAAAGAGGAGACAAGATCCACAATGAATCTCTCAGCTACAACGCGAACACCGCCAATCCACTTGTCTCCCTCTTGAATGGCCTTCTCCATCTCCTCGAGCCCGCTGATTGACTCCCGTGGAAGCTCGAGTGGAAGTTCAACCATTGGGTTCTCCTGAGCACACGGACGTGCTAGATGCTACACATATCCAACTAACGCCTTATGTTCTCTTTTCAGCCTCTTGTATTTTTCTCCCTTTCGAAGTAGCCTATCTTTCAATGCCTGGAAAGAGTTTTCAGCTTCCTCGATTACTTGTACTTCAGTAGGGCGCCCCAATTCAACCGTAGTGATCGATTAATTTTCAGGCATCACTTCATCTAGATCACATTCTTCCCTCAGAACCGCAACATGAATAGTGTGAGAACCGGACTCATCTGTTTCCATCCTAGAATACTTTCTGGCTCTCTTCCTCTTAAGTGACTCGCTTATTCTATTAAGGAGCTCTTCCATTTCTATTGCTGGGTCGGTGTCGTCCTCCTGATCTCTCCTTATTGCACTGGTGAGCCAATTTGGAACATTTTGTTGAGCGCCGCAAACGACAAGGGGCTGCTCCTCCGTTGCTTCCACTCCATAAACTTCCTCTTCAGCAACATTGGGTTGAGGCTCATCCATTTCCATGTGCTGACTATCCTCTTCAAGACCCCGAACTTCAAGCTCCATAATATCCTCGTCTTCAAAAGCTGCCTCGAGTGCACGATCTAGGTGAGTATATGTTTCTGTTTCTTCACCTTCATCCGGCTGGTTAGCATTCCCAGGAGCGTTAGTGCTCTGACTATCAGGCTCTCTAGGCGATGGTTGGTTAACTTCTTCCATTTCCTGTTCTTCAGCCACTCTAACCCTCTAATTTACAAACATTGAAACTTCTTGTATGCTGGAAGATTGAGCCAACAACTGTGTAGGCGATGCTTCCTCCGTCCTCTGAGGCTCAGGCTAAACTCGTTCCTCCTCCTCTGGCTCCACAGCTTGGGCGGTCTGCTTTCTCTTCTTTATTGACATCGGTGGCCTTCGATCGCCCATGAGGTTGTATGTGAGGGCAATTGATTTTCTCTTAAGTCTGTGAACGTGTCCATCCACCCAGCTCCTCGTGAAAGTTAAGACAGGCATAGACAAAGTGTCCAAGTCTGTGATTTCCAGCTCCGCCCAATCAGGTGGTGGGATTGGTGTGTCCTTTATTGACTCATGATCTGAGTGAGTAATGCTGGCATCCTCATCTACTTGGTCCGGAACTTGGACAACCTCGCACTCTCTAATCAATTTCAGAGGCAATCTGGAGAACATCCTCCTTCTGATTTTAGCTTCATCCCCTGCATTTGCCCAAAAATCCTCTACATGAGCCTTGTGCCGATATACTTCATCTTGTACAATTCCTATCTTCCTTTGAGGATCAAAATCCTGTCGGCTGGTGTGTAGAGTGAGGTGATAAAATTGTAACTCATCCTCCGCTTCCTTGGCTACTTGCAAAGAAGGGCACTGCTCGAATTTCCCATAACAATAGGGAAGTGCAAACCTCCTTTCTTCTTCTTCCTTATGATTTTGTTGTAGGTCATGAGTTGCCTAGACACTTCAAGCATCACCATCCTATATGTGGGGTATCTTGGCAGTTGGTAGGTATATGAATGGAACCCAAACAGCCTTATATACATGAACTTTGGGAATTGGATAAGCCAAAACCCGTACTCTTCAATCAACTTTTGTGCCTCTTTGGATATTCTTTGCTGCGTTCTCCGTTGAAGAGTCCTTGTGATATACATAGTGATAGCATCGTTCACTCTTTTGAAGCTGGAGGTACTTGTCAAATGCAGCTGCCTGCAAGCTTAATGGATTTTAAATTGACCAGAACCACATCCAATCAGCTCCTGGTATGTCAACCCCTTATACTTCGTCATTCGAGCTAGCATATAAATGACATACAAGCTCATGTAAAACGTCTTTGTCCTCCTTAGGCTTCTGAATTGTTCATATATGTTGTCACTAATCATCTTCGCCCAATCTACATATTCTTTCCCTTTTAACACCATGCTGATGTAGAAGAACATCCAAGGCTCGAAAGCATACGCCTGTGGGCTGCCATTCACCTGGCTGAGCATCATGATTAGATCACAGTATTCTTGCTTCAACTCCTCTGAAATAATCTGCTTTGGCAACTTGGCGCCAGGAGGCTTTGGCTTCCTCATCCATACTGTGTTGATTCTCTTAGCACACCTATCAAAAGATGAGGCATACATTTTATCAGCCCTCTCTTTAGACTTGTACAACATTTTGTCCATAGCTGGAATCCCAAATGCTTCGCCAATAGCCTCAGGTGTGAAGTTGGCCAACAACATGCCTTCTGGAGAAACAATTGTCCGGTGGTCTAACTTGTAGTAGTTTGCACATTCCATTATCAACTCAGAACATCGAATTGCTGGTGGAAAACCAGCAGCTGCATACAATCCACTCCTCACGATGTTGTGCGAAGTCACTGATGGAGGATAACCACCTTGCCCGTAAATTCTCCTTTTGAATGCTTCGAGGTTGAATGAACCAAGGTTGGTATCAGTCAAACCTCCCAGCTTTGACACGAACTTAGATTCAGGAATAAATGACTTCTTCAACTGTTTGATGATTGCCTGCCTGGAGGCATTCTCTTTGACTACTTCAGCATTTCCAGCTCTGCCTACAGCCTTACTTGTTCCGGCAACATCTCCTCTTCTAATTTCAGCCATCTGCAAAATAAAAATCAAGCATTACAATTCCAATTTAGAAAATAAAAATTACTGCGAGATGGTTGGTAAGTGGAGTTAGCTTCAAAAATAAAAGATCCTCAGCATTAAACCACCAACTCCAAACCTCGAGAAATATAACACCGAAATTCAAACTTCGAGTCCTCAACAACTTTCAGTAATACCACTTTCAGCACTTTGAAAAATCAAGCTCAACTCTCTTACTTTAGAATTTTCTCCTTCTCAGCACTCACTTACTTCAACTTCAGCACTCTCAACTTCAACACTTAGAAAAATTATTTACTCAACTCAGAAGTTTCTCACTCACTCAGCAATCACTTTCAGCTCTTTCACAATCTCAACTCTACAATTTGTGAAGAAAATGAATAGCTTCAGAGTTTATATAACTGAAAGAAGGAGCCCAGTTTAGCAATTGTCATTAATTCACTCCCCCGCTACTTAGAAAATTTCCAATTCAGGAGAGAATATTCTCAATCGTCATAGAGTTGTCATAGGAATTTACTATTATTGGAGATTCTTTCCTCGTTTGAAAATTAAAATTTCCCTCCTTGACTGCAAGTCATTTTCAATTGACTGAAGCATTTTTGAGAAATTAAAATTACTCCAGCATAAAAATTATCTCACCCTTGAATAATGGCGTATTTCTCATTAAAATTTAATCTCAACGCCTTTTTATTTCACTTGAGAGAATTTTATTCCACTTTTGCCAGCGCCTTAGAAAAATCTAAATTTCACCCGGAAAAAATTTCATCAGTTGAGTTATAATATTTTAAAATCACTAGGCAAAATTATTTCCCCTCAGAACACTTTTCAAAATAAATTTTCCCCTTAATAAATATCTCTCGACTTCAAAATTTCATGTGTCTAACCGAAGGTGGACATTTGATTTTTTTAAACTTTGGAAAATAATTTTAATTGAAGTTTATTTAACTTATCCAGCCTAGGGCGTTTTTTGTTTAGAACAAATACCATTTTATTTCCAACGCCTTAGAAAACTCCATCACTCAATCTTGGGCGTATTTATCAACTCACAAGAATTTCCATTTGATCCCTCATGCTAGGCGCATATCCACCCATGAGCTTTCAATTTGCTTACCTAAAAAAAATCATAGACTTCCTCTTCAAGGGTGCATATAGGAGGTCAAGCTTCAAATTTCGCACTTCGAAAATTTTAATCACTTTCTCCTAGCTTTTTAGGCGCACATAGGGGGTCTCACTTTAAATTTATACGCCTTAGAAACATTTTCAACTCTCCTCCAAAGTTGGGTGCATTTCACCCCTCAAGCTTTCACTTTTTAATTCTTGAAAAGATTTTCACATGCCTCTCTTTGGCTAGGCGCATTTGGGGGTAGTAGCTTTAAGTTCAAAACACTTAGAAAAATTTCTATACCATCTTCTTCCAAGGGCGCATTCAAGGGGGTCTACTTCAAGTTTCCACGCCTTAGAAACTTTTAATCACTTTCTCCTCAAGGGCGCATTTGGAGCTTTGTACTTTCAATTTTATCTAGCCTTAGCCAATTTCCAAACCCTTCAAGCTTCTTAAGGCGCATTTGAGGGGTCTTACTTTCAATTCCCAACACCTAGGCGTTTTTCATCTCCTTACTAGACTTGCGTGCATCTAGTAGGGGCCACTTCAAGTTGAGAGCGCATTTCACTAGGCAAGCTTCTAATTCCACAAGGTGGGCGCATATGAGTGGTTGAACTTCTATTTTGTAACACTTAGATGTTTTCCTCCACCTAGCCTCCTTTCAAGGGCACATTTGACATATGCTACTTCCATTTTTCATACTTGGGAAATTTTCACCTTCTTCATGTTGCTTTCAAAGGCGCATTTCACCCCTTGTACTTCCAATTCACTTTTTCCATGCTTTTTCTTGGGCGCATTTGGACCCCTGGACTTTCATTTTCCCAGACTTAGAATATTTCTCCCATCTCCTCCTTCAAGCTGAGGCGCATTTAGAAGGGTGAACTTCCACTTTACATGCCTTAGAAAATTTTCAACTCAACTCCACAGGCTGGGCGCATTCAAGGGGGTCTACGTCAAATTTTCAACACTTAGAGAATTTTATCAACTCTCCTTCCTTGCTAGGGCGCATTTGAAGTAGGGAGCTTTCACTTTATCATACTTAGAAATTTTCAGCTCACTTCAAGCTTGCAAGGGCGCTTTTGACATGGGTAGCTTCTAATCTTGATGCCTTAGACATTTTTCATCCTCCAGCTTGTTCTTGGGCGCATATGAGGGATCAAGCTTCAAATTTGTGATACTTAGAAAATTTTCCAATCAGGGTTCACCTTCAAGGGTGCATTTTACCATGTCTACTTCAAATTTGAAGCACTTAAAAGAATTTTCCATGGCCCCTCTCTTTCTTGGGCCCATTTGCATGTGTGAGCTTCAAGTTTACCAGACTTAGTGAATTTTTCATGGCTCTTCAAACTTCTAGGGCGGATTTTGATGGTGGAGCTTTCATTTTATCAGACTTGGATGAATTTCAAAGCTTTCATCCGATTTGAAGTGGTTTGTTCACATTGCCCTCAGCTTGCCCTAGCTTTCTATTTTTAGAAAGTTTCTCAAATTTTGCATTTTAAGCTGATTTCAAGCTCCAGAAGGCTTGATTTTCATTTTACTTTGAACCTCGTGACGTGATTCAGCTGCTGGCCCCTGATGCCTGCATGTACCTGTTATTTTTAGCAACTTACTAAAAATAGTAACTGCTCAGAATGAGCTCAAACTTTGTGTGTTGACTGCCTGAGGGATGTCGATCGTGAATGGATACTGCTTTTGTGTGAATGTCGTGTTTCGCCCCACTTTTTAGGAAACCCTAATTCCTCTGCACCGGCCTGCTAAAAATAGTAAGTGCTTGATTTTTGAATCTCTGCAACTCTGTTTGACTTGAAATTCGCGCCATGGGGTGCTCATCACTCGCTTGACCTGCTCACACTGGTGTCTCGCCCCGACCTGCTATTTATAGCCCTGTTTCAGAAGTGACTTACTATAAATAGTAAATGCTCATATCGTCTTCAAATTTTACCAACAGGTTCCTTGAAAGATGCTGATCGTGATGGGATACCTTGGTTTTTGGAGATTTTGGCATTTGACCCCTCATTTTGGGTCCCGAAGCTCGAAACCCTAATTCGTCTTGCATGTGTCTCAAATGACCTCCGTTTAACTCTGTTTCTGTTGCATGTCATCAGGCTCATGATTCTGAAGTGTTGGGCAGCTACCGAAGTGATCCTGCTAAAAATAGTAAGTGGTTGAAAAAGTGACCAACTAGCTGCCGGATGAGTTTGCATGTCACACTGCCTGAGGGATCTCAAGAAACCTAGAAAAATTATCAACATGCGAGCACTGGCTAAAAATAGCAAGTTCCGGAAAAGTGATCAACTCTGCTTGCATGTTACCTCGTTGCAAAGCTCTCGGAAAACCCAGAAAGATTATGCTGACATGCACCGAGAAATCTTGCATGCAAACCCTAAAAATAGCCTCCGAACGCAGAACTGCTAAAAATAGCAAGTTGTCTGTTTCAACTCAAATTTTGCAAGCAGGTAGCTCACAGTGTTCTAAGTGCAGTGCAATTGTCAGAATCTAAAAATCCCAAGAAAAATAGGTCTCAAACTAGTACTTACTAAAAATAGCAAGTTATCAAAATTCAATGAAAATTTAGTGGGAGCCCGCTTGAAGCATCCTGATAGTAGTGTTAAGCTCAGAATTTGATTAGCCAACTCAATTTGACCTCAAAGTTGTCTAAAGATTGTAAACCCTAATTCATCAGAAAGCCCTCCAGACTTAGCCAAAATTCAAATCTAGGTCAAATGGTAAGTACATCATCAAACAGAAAGAACCGACAAAGAGAGACAGACCCACAAACCCAAGCCAAAAGACCTGAATGAAGCAAAAATTAGGGGGTCCCCATTTTGAATGGGGTGATGTGTGAAAAGGTCACAACAAGTATGCAGATGGATTTTCTCCCGTCAAATTATCGAGTAATTGCCAGTAGCTCGCAAAAAACCCACAAACTTGGCATGTTTGTGTGTATAAATATGTCTCTATGTGTATATGCATGCAAACTTGGCATCCTGTGTATGTTTATAGATATGTATGTGTGCACAGTGCAGTCCTAAGTATACGCATACATAAATATCCACACACATTTGCCGAGTATTTGCCGAGTATTTGTCAAGTATTTGCCGAGCTTTTCCCGAGTCAAAATTTTTGGGCTTACCGAGTACTCTCCGATTCCGAGTATTTAAACTATGATTTGAACCATCAAAAGCAAGAATTTATAACTTACCCAATTTATGTTGCAAATCTCTATGAGGGTGGTTTTTATTTTTCCTTCTTTCATTCATTTATCCGCTCTTCATTATCAAGTTGCAAAAAATGGTGATAGATATTTCTATATGAAATTCTAGTCCAAGATCCATGTATCGCCATTCTATTTTTTCTCTTCTTCAGTAGAGAAGATGAACACAAGTGGTCAAGTCCAGAAAAATATTTGAGTACAATAACAAATGGATGATCCCTTTGATCAATTCACCCTTCTTTTATAAATTAATAATTATTTTTAGGCCTCTTAATTTGAATTTCCTTTTCCCTCCTAAAATTCCCTCAAAAAGTGTTAAAAACACTTTTTTTTAAATATTACATGAAGCCTTATGATGTATCAATTAGGTGGCCACCTTATAATAATAATATTAGTTTGTCCTTAAACATAAAGTTTTGCACCCAACTTAATATTATTATTAATCATTTCTCTAACTTTATTCCTTAGCCAATGGGAAATGAAGACATAGGATACGGGTTCTCCCGATTAGTTTAATTGAGAAAAAGGGACATGACATTAAGTGAGAGGCACTCAAGCAAAAAACAAAACAAATGCCACATATTTTTTGTGGCAAAGCCACTCAAAAACTTCACCACTCAAAGACAAATCACCCAAGTTTAGTATCAACTCCAAGTTAAGTGTTTTACATAAAAAATATCAAATCATGGCCATTCTTTGACATAGGCAGCCTATTTTTAGAAAAAAATAGATTTAAAACAGATGAAAGAAGACTATTTAAAGCTATTAGGTGTGATTATTGCCTCTTTTCAAAGGATAGAGATTAGGGTTCACTTAAATCAGCTTTAAAGGCATTATGTAATTAACTTTTTATCCTTCAAAGCTTCACTTTGAGACTTTATACGTAAGTGCCTTTAGCACGTAGGCTATAATGGGAGTTTGTGCTAGACTTATGCTACAAAAGTTTTTGTTCGAGCTGTGAAGTTAAATTATTGTGTTGTACATGTACCAGTTTGTCAAGTTAGCAATAAAGAATATCTATGTTTAAATTCGTGTCCATTTTACCACAATTCCTTCTCTAAAGGAATCAAATCTGTAAAATCCGCCCCTTGTTGTGACCTTTTCACACATCGCCCCATTCAAGATGGGGACCCCTAATTTTTGCTCCATTCTGGTCTTTTTGGCTTTGGTTTTTGTCTCTCTTTGTCTGTCTCTTTTCTGGTGTTTGCCTTTCCGGGGATGTCCCCGCCATTGAGTTTAAACATGAATTTGACCAAGTCTGAAAATTAGGGTTTGTACTTTCCCGCCAATCTGAGGTCAAACAAGGTGAATAAATTGAAAATAAAGACTAACATTGTTGTCAGTGTGCTTCCAGCAGGCTTCCACTGAAATTTCATCAGATTCTGGCAACTTACTATTTTTAGTAAGTGTGCAATTCAAGGCGTTCTTTCAGCATTTCTGGAGTTTCCGACAGCCACACTGCATCCAGAACACATCAAGCTGCTCACTAGCAAAATTTGAGCTGAAACAGACGACTTTCTATTTTTAGCAGTTCAACTTCCAGAGCAAATTTCAGGGCTTAGATGCAGAGTTTTTCAACGCATGTCTGGAGATTCCTTATGGGTTTTCAGAGACCTTCGCGATGGTGTAACATGCAAAGTGAGATAACGACTTTCAGAGTTCAGCCTTCTGAGGCTATTTTTAGGGTTTGCATGTCAAGGTTTCCTTTGCATGTCTGCATATTCCTTATGGGTTTTTGAAGCAATGAAATTGACATGCAAAGCCGGAAATGGTCACTCATTTAGGAACTTACTATTTTTTAGCGGTACATCTCTACGGTAGCCTCGGCGCCCGGAATCCGCGGTGATGCTTAATTACCTTGAGAAGCAAGAACAAAGCGGAGATCATTTGATATGCATGCGGAACAAATTAAGGGTTTCAACCGGGACCAAAAGAGGTAAAAGTCGGAATTTTTGGCCGTTGTAAACCACCCGCGATCCGGCATCCTTCAAGCTATCTGGCGGTAAAATTTGAAGGCAAGCAGAGCGCTTACTATTTATAGTAGAAGTCATTTTGAAATGAGGCTAAAAATAGCAAATCGGCATCTTGGCCAGATAATAAATGGCAGTCCGCGTGGTGAGGAGAGCGCATCATTAATTCAAGTCAAAAGCGGAGTTGTGGAGGTATCGAGGCGGTGATTCATAAATAGCAAACCACCTTGAAATGGGCTAAAATAAGCGAGGCCAGCCGAAATGCCGATTAATCAGCAATTAGCGAAGTGGAAGTGAAGATCGATTAATCTAAAATTTCAAAACGATCTGAGCTTCTGAAGTGTGAAAATCAAGGGACTTACTATTTATAGTAAGGCATGGAGGAACTGGCAAAGACGAAGAAAAAGTGACTAAGTCTGGAACTTCATCCTGCACCACCTTCCAAATGCGCCCATCTTTAGCTAGAGTCAGGAAAATGGCTAAGTGATGAAAATCCTTCACCCTTGCTAAAATGGGCACATTTTAGCCTTGAAGGTTTAAAAATATTCTAAGTCAGGAGTTCATCCTTCACCCATGGCCAAATGCGCCCTGCTTGATGAAGAAGCATAAAAATTTTCTAAGTATAAAACTCGTCCACCTCCTATGGCAAAATGCGCCCATGCAACAAGCAAGTCAAAGAGGTCAAAATGTTTCTTCCTGCACACATATCTAAATGCACCCTCAAAGTGGATGACTTCAAAGAAAAATGGCTAAGTATAAATATCCTCCACCACCCTGGAAATGCGCCCATCCTTCATGCATGGAAAAATGCACCCAAATGAGGGCATGTGAGGATAAAAACAAGGAAGTCAAAAGGTCACTTGTTGAAGGCGTTGGAAGCTTCATCCTTCATGCATGGCAAAATGCGCCCAAATGAGGGCATGTGAAGACAAAAAGAAAGAATCTCAAGAGTCACAAGTCAAAGCAAGGACGTTGAGAAGCTTTATTCCTCTCCTCTTGTCATATGTGCCCATCCTTTACACTTTGCTAAATGCGCTCAAGCTAGTCAACAAGTCAACAAACTTTCATCCTCCTCCTAGGCTCAAATGCGCCCAAATGGGGCCATGTGAAGACAAAAGCCGAAAGCTCAAGGGTCACTTGTTGAAGGCGTTGAAAATTTTCATTCTCTTGAGCATGAGAAATGCGCCCAAGGTGTTGAGGGTAAAATAAAGAGTGCTAGGCGTGGTCAATATTCTCCTTCAAGGGTCATTTGCGCCTAAGGTGGTGAGGTAAAATACAAGGTGGTGAAAACAAAGTTAATGCTAGGTGTTGGAGATTTAATAGAAAATATTGCCAAGGCGTGGGAATTTAAATATGCTAGGCGTTGAAAGTGGAGATGGAAAACATTACTAGGCGTGGTGAAGTTCAATGTTCCTCATGATATATGAAGTGCGCCTAAGATTTAAATGGAGAATATTGCAAAGTGATAAAATTTTCTAAGGCGTTGGAAATTGCCAAATGAAAAATAAAACATGCTAAGTATGATGTGCCTTCAGGGAGATTTTCCAAGTGAAGTTGATAAAAATTTCCACCACTGGCAAATGAGCATGGATGAAATAAAAAATTTCTCACAGGAAAATGAATGAAGATGAAATTAAAAATTTTCTAAGGCAAAATTTTCAAAGTGGTTCAAAATTTTTCTAAGGCAAAGTATTTTATTCCTTTAGAAAATACGCCTAGACATGAAGGTGATGAAATTTTTCTTGGAGCACGGATGAATTTTCCAGTGACGAAGTCAGAGAATGCTAGCATTGCAGGATGGATTTAAAAATTTCTCAAGTCAAAGCAACAGGATGTTCACAGAGATGAAGAACGGATTTAAATTGATTGAATAATATTTTTCTAAGGTTCAAAATTTTAAAATTTAAATGAACCCGTTCGTTGTGTACCCATGGACTCATCACGTTTTCGAGAAAATTTTCTTCTGGGTACTGATGATCTTCGATGAGAAATGGATTTCTATGTCTTCTGCATTTCGCCAAGGCCTTCAACATGAAGAATTTAAACGGTGCTCGAATTGTGAAATTTTCCTAAGGGAGAATTTAAAATTTTCTAAGGCAAAGTGAATAAAATGTGTTTTCAAGATAGAATTTTCCAAACGATGAATTTGAAGAGAATTGCCTAGATGATTTTGATTGAATTCTTCACAGATGAATTTTCTAGAGTGTCAGAGGTGATTAAAATTGAGAATTTGCAAGACAGAACTTAGGCTGGTGAATG